>OZ030022.1:43950000-44242500 GCA_964023405.1 Apodemus agrarius | reverse complement strand
TTTTGCTCTCCAGGACTCGTCTGATGGGAGGAAAGAACTGACTCCTACAGGTTGTCCTCTGATCTCTTCACATGCACGGTGTACCTGTGCACGGTGTACCCACATCCATTCCGGCTCCCTACTACCCTGACACACACACACAAATAAATACAATACAATTTTCAAAGTTCACTGATAGTTTAGACTGAAAGACTATTGGTGAATAAGTTATTCTCTTACAGGAACTAACAGGTACATGTGATTTTCCTGTGATGGTGACCAGCTGCATTGCAAAAAGAAATTCTGGAGTCTGAGTGACACAGTTGCCATCCCTGTGATCTTTTAGAAGAATCTGACCTTACAGAAAAGTGCAGCGCCTACAGTGTGGTGGTCACTTCCATGTTATAGTTCTCAAGCTTTTGATGTCTGGAATTCTTTACCACTTTAATGGCCTCTGCCTATAGTTCTGAGAAGTTACATTTTCTCATTTTCTATGCAAACTACTCCTAAGCATTCCTGTTATATCCTGTTACTCCCTTGTATCATGTCTAGTTTCCTTTAACTGGTTAAAACACTCTAAATTTAGTAGGATTCACATTTTATGTTGTGACGCTGTTAAATCCTCTTCATCATGATCTTGATACAAATTGGAGTTAGCATGAGCCAGATGGGCTTGTTTAGTATTGATTGGTTGGTTGATTGATTGGTTGGTTGGTTGATTGATTGTGATACTGGGATGCTTTGGGAATGCTTTGGTTGCTAAGCAACCATGTAGCTTTTCAGGTACTATTTCCATTTCCTTCTCACTGTCTGCTCCTTGCCTCCTGCCTTCTCATTTCAACTCTGCACGGTCCTACTTTTCCTCAAGAGCTTTCCCCAATAGTTTCTATTTTCTGGTCCATTTTTATTTATTCCCTTTGAGATATTGTTAATTTGCTTTTTCCAAGACGTAAAAGTAATATACTTGGAAGAGTGGTATTTCTAGTCTTACTATGTAACTAAGGCAGTCCTGGAACTCACTGTGTAGACCAGATTTGACTCAAACTCAGAGAACTGCTTGCCTCAGCCTCCCAAGTGCTGGGATTAAAGGTGTGTGCTGCTACGCCTGCCAATGTACATTTTAGCCAGATATGATATAGAATATTTCAAAGTGGAATTTCCCACATCCAGTTCACAAATGTAGGACTGCTGTGCGCTCACACCGTCATTTCTCTTAATGAGCAGGAATATGCACAGGCATGTCTACATACAAACCTGTCTGTGTACATGGTAGAGAGACGCATGGGAGCACAGGCAGACATGCACCCACCTCACAGTCGTCTCTTGTCACTTGACAGTGTGTTGGAAATTTATGTCAAAGAATTTAAGTTTTATCTGTTACCTCAGACTCTCCAGGAAAGGACTAACTGAACACTCCTCCTCCTGCTTCCTCTGTATCTATTTCATAGTCACTGTCTGTACTGTGCAGAATCTAAATGCTTATCTCCTTAGGAGCTATAATCACATGGATAGGGACCTCCATTATTCCATAATTCTGACAGGAAGTTCAAAGAAGTAACAGAGTTCTTTCCGGGGGATTCCACATATAGGGCATTTGAGCAGCCATCTTCCTGAAAGCATTGAAATTACTCAATGTATAGTCATGAAAACACCCTCATCTCATCTTCCTGTTGTCCCACTCGCAGGCCTCCCTGCTCAGACTTAGAGGAACCCTCACGCAAAGATGTCTTGCTGTTTCAAATCAAATCACATTCCCACTTTTATTTTGGGAAAGTAAGAATTTTTTCTAAAAGAAAGAGAACAGGCAGAGGGATAAAGCCACTCTCACCCTAAGGACGTGCAGGGGCTGTGGAGCTCCTGCGCCTGGGGATGGCCAGACCGCACAAAAAGCTGGCAAAGGATTACTCTAAACTCCAGGTCGGGCATGGAGGCTGTTAGAGGCAACCTGATAGTAGCTATATAAATAATTCTGCTTTAAACTAAATGAGTATTTCTGTATGCTTTTCTGTATATATTTACTATCTTTATTATAATTAACAATACGTAATTCAGTGTAAAAGTTAGCAAAAGTAATGGATATAATGTGAGCTATTTTATGTGTTTTATATAAATGATAAATTTCCGTTTCTATAAGTATGAATAATGTGCCTTTATTAAAGTATATAAATTTATGTTTATATTTACATATATTTAAAAATATGTTTATGCTGCATGTAAATAGAAAAATACCTAGAGCTAATGAGCTACTAATGGAAGCTAGGATAAAGAAAGACTTCTTTTTTGTATTATGCTTTAAATAGTCATACAGATTACTACTTTTTAGAATCTGGCTTTAAAAAAATTAGATCGTCTATCTCTCCCTTACATAGAAAGTATTCCCTCCCCCACCATGTGGCACAGTATGCTCTCTTCTTTCTCTTCTCTTCTCTTCTCTTCTCTTCTCTTCTCTTCTCTTCTCTTCTCTTCTCTTCTCTTCTCTTCTCTTTCTCCCTCTCTCCCTCTCTCTCTCTCTCTCTCTCTCTCCCTCCCTCCCTCCCTCCCTCCCTCCCTCCCTCCCTTCCTTCCTTCCTTCCTTTTAAATAACTATGTTTTCTTTGTTAGACTCTAGGCCCTTCAAAGGACTGAGACAATGACATATTAATCTCTGTATTTCTTATACCTGATAATTCCTAGTACATGATAGAAGACCTGTACATACTAGTGAGATATAAACGGATGGATGAATGCGCCTGAAGCGGAAGCATTCTCTTAGAACACTTTGAGATGTTACATTGCTTTGGCACAGCAGTGTTAATAAAACTGACACAGAAAATACCATTTGTTTTGGATTTGACCAGCACTTTGTGGACCTGTAGGCAATGCTGAGTCCACCATGTGGTTAACCCTCTTTCTCCCAGAATTCAGAGAACTGAAAGTACATACTGGAAATGATTGAACTGAGAAGTGAATGCCTAATAGATTGCAGAGAGAGGGTATGGTCTGAGCTTGCTTGGTTGCTCTTTGCTGGTGCTTATCCATGTGGTGCAGGCACTCTGCCACACAACCATATCATCAGCTGTGCAATGAAATGATCTGATGAGACACTGTCACTGTGAGTGGTGAAATCTGACTATACTCTAACGGAAGATGTTAACATCTGAAACACACACATGTACACTCTGTCACATGTATGTAGAGTGTTCATCAGACGAGTGCTATCTCTAAACTGAGAACAAAGAAAGGCTATTAAGTGAAGAGTTTTTATCAGCATGGCCAGATCCTCAGCACCCGCCAGGTTGAGGGAAGCATTCAGTTGGCCGGGCCGGTGCATCACCGCATTTCCCAGAGCCTCGGGCCGTGCATGCACTGTAATTCCTCCTGATCCATTGCACTTGCTTTGCTTCTGTGCATACCAAGCCTTGCTCTGGTGATTTGCCTTCCCAGGAAGATAGCTCCCCACAGCTGATACAATGTGCCCGATGTTCCTGTTGTTCACTACAAATTAATAAAGCCATCTTCTTAATTCTTTTGATGCATCAGTGTCTTTGTGAGTTTTGTTAGAGTAATTCTGCATTCTTAGGTCCAGTCAGTAATATGGGAAACAGAATCTGCAAGGCTCTTCGAGGCAAACCTTTCCTTGCAGGAATCTCTTAGTGCAGCCTGCTAGATGTCCCATAACCACTGTCGTCAGCAATGATTCTCTTCCATCCTACACTTCATCAGAATAATTCTTTCCAAACACATGTTAAGAACTTCTGAATTTTGCTGTGGTGACACCCATCTGTAATCCCAGCACTTGGCATCAACACTTGCTGGTCCCAGGCTAGAAGATCAACCTGGGAAAGTTAACAAGACTCTTTCAGAATGACAGCAACATAAAATAGTATGTACATTTGAGTGATTACTAAGTCGTTGTCTTGGACAGTAGCTCTTCTGGGTGAGTATTGTTCAGATTTTTAAATTCCATACCTGTGTGCATGGATCATCTGTTGTAGGCGCCATCTTATGAAGACCTTCAGTTCTTTAGTCCAGTTCTGCTTTCACCGGTTCCCTGGCTCCCATTTCATTGTCAACACTGACCCTGGTGTTATGGTCAAGTCACCTCCTAACCTCATCTCTCTTGCAGTAGTGAAACCCAAAGAAGATGGAAGACACAATGAATTCGACCCGAATAAGGATTCCGGTAGAGCAGGCAATGAACGAGGTTATAGATTTTTTTCTTTCCTTCTCATCTGTCTCTCTTTCCTCAGAACAGCACCAACAGCATTTAGAAGGGATTCAGTTCTATGTACCCTTATAGAAGAAAATAAAGCACAAGGTCTCTATAACTTGCTCAACGTATATTTGAGTGGAACTTAAGCCAGATTTTGACAGATCTTTGACAACAATTTAAATGTTGGCAAACATGGCACCAGTATAAACAACAGGGCAAAAGCCAGAGCAGGTCTTAAGTGAGTCTTGTGGCTCTTAGAAAAGGTTGTCGTGTAAGTAACTGTTATTACCTAAGATGTTAAGTGTCATTGCCCTCCTCCGTATTCCCTCTCCCCATAGTGCCCAACAGAAATGACTCATCATTAAATTTCACCATAAATTGGACAGAAGCACACTTAGAGCAGGTCTCGGCGCACACCTTTCAGACATGCGTGAGAGTGAGTTATCAGTTAGGTGAGATTGACGCATTGCTGGTAGGACAGGTAAATGAAATCTTAGAAGAATTTACTTCTTACAAAGTAAGTTCTTCAGATGTACTTGTTTCTAACAGTCACAGTGGTGTTGATACAGTTGGAACCCTGCAACAAAATAGACCCTGTAGGGCTGTTAATGGCTGTAAGGAGCTGCCAAGGCTTCTCTCCATCCCCGTGGTTAACCACAGAGCTGATCTTGGGTACTGATTGAATTGATACCAGACAGTTATGGACCATTCTTGATTACTTAGATGATAATTAGCACTCTAGGCTCTTTGATCAAATTCCTCATTTTGTGGTTTCCTATTTCTCTTGGATGAAGAATAAAACTAAGGAGAAGGGTCTAGTTTGGATCCTTTGTAGCAGAGTTTGTTCACAGCAAGACATCTGGACTGGTGAGGACACCAGGCCAGGTAGCATGCATAGACTTCAAGTCGGTCTGTCAGTAGCACTCAGTACCATTAAAGGCAAGCTAGGCAGCTAATTATGTTATATAATAAGAGAAATGTTACTGTTGTTTGAGGAGGAAAATTATGGTCCTTTAAGTAAATTAGAAAATGAATACACTATCTGAAGAACTTGTATTCCTTCTTTTTGTTAAGGCACATATATATGGTCCAAATCCTTCAAATCGGAAAGTCTGTAATCTATGCCATAGTAAAAGACCAGAGTAGAAAGAGCCAGAGAACGGTCAACCGAGAGCTCACATGATGTGATAGGTGCATGTCACTGCACGCCACTCTGATCGCTGCTCCTTCCATCCTATGGGCCCAGGCGACGATTTGCCTTTTCCTGTGTCTTTTTCCTTCTGTTGAAGATTAGGGTCTGAAGAGGGATCCCCTAGATTTAGAACAGCTCAAGTGTGGAGCAGGACTGCTCTAAAGTGGGGCAGCATTAGGGGACAGTGAAGAACAGTTTCAGGATGGTGCTGCTGTCTATAGACTGATGTCCTATGTCAGTCTGGCATGCTCTCCATGGGGCCCGAGTAGGCAGAGGGTGGCTGTCTCAGCTCATCGGCTTCCTGGATTCTTTTTTGGCATCTGCTTTTCCTTAGTCTCCCACAGCTTTCTATCTCCTCTGATTCCTGCTTCTTTTTAGTAGAGCTTTTACTTGGAAAGTCATTAAGCAAACCCTTGTGTTTACTTGTTTTGCATATATATATATATATATATATATATGTATATATATACATACATATACATATATATATATATATACATACATATATATTATAGTTTTAAGTTCATGTATAATATGCTTTGATAGCTCCACTTTTAACCAGATACCTCCCAGCAATAACATGTTAAATTTTTAGGATTAGCAATGTTTGACAATCTGGGAATGGTTCTTTTAAAAAAATGTACATACACAAAATATTGAGTAAAGTGAGCCCTGCATACCACTTGTGGATCCAAACTGTATTCAGATTTCTAGGCTACAACAATCCAAAAGGATTAAAATCAGTCACTCACCAGATGTTTACTGAATGGATACTCCACCAGGAACTCTGTATAAGGGGGGGTGGGGGGGAGACTAGCCTATCCGTGGAATTTTTCAGTGTGTCTGAGGAAAAAGATTAGTGTGCAGTTATGATGTAGACTAGACTCAGTAATAAGGGAGCTGTAGAAGACTTTGAGGGAAATGTCACACAAGTTTTTAGTGTGTCTTTTAAACATCAAGAATTTTTTACAGTGTCATCTGAATTGTTCTTCCTGCTTAAAGGAGTGCTGGATACAAAATCAGTTCTTGTAAACACTGATGTTGTAGTGTATGCTTGTAATTGCAGCATATAGGAAGTGAAGGCAGGAGGAGCAGAAGCCAATCTTGACCACACAGTTTAAAATCAGCCTAGGCTATGTGAAACCTTGTCTGAAAACACACACACACACACACACACACACACACACACACACACACGAGGGAGCGACTTTTATGTCATGTACAAAGTTATTATTGGAGTCAGGCTTGGTGTCTGCAGAAATCAGAGGACTTCAAAGAGTCTGTTGTACTGTGGGTGAGTTTGGGTCATCAGGCTCATTAAGGAGCGTGTTCTGTCCGCTGAAACATCTCACAGGCCTTGAGTTTTATTTTGAGGGCAGTAAGTTGAGAGGTGACCGAAATTGATCTCAACCTAGAAATGAAAGGCTGACTGCAGCATGGGAAAGGGGCTGGAGAAGAGACTGACAGCAGGAAGGAGAAGGTGCTGCCTCTGACAGCAGGAAGGAGAAGGTGCTGCCTCTGACAGCAGGAAGCAGTTGCTGGTTCCAGCGTACTGGGAAATGCAGGAAGCAGGAAGGGAGAGGCATAAACTGGAAACCATAAAATTTAGTGACTAGATGAATTCATTGTTTCAACAAATACTTGTGCTACAGTGTTAGACACTGTACTGGATATGCTGGTGAACAATTGATACCATCTCTGTCCTTGAGACTAGTAGCGGTGTATTTCTGGCTTCTGGAGTAAGCGGTGGAATGGTCAAATAGTGTTATTCAGTAGAAGATGGACCCAGGCAGGTTTCCCAGGCACAGGAAAGAGCTCCACTAGCTTCACATGCTCCTTTGAGATTTTTGGGTGTCCCTGTGGTTGAGAAGCAGAGTCAGGTGAGAGATGTTACTGACCAGAGTGTGCTCCTGTGTGAACACTGTACTGGAGAAGACTTTGCCACCTACTGATAGATGTGCCGGTTGCTAGGCGGTGGGGGAGGGTGCCCAGGACCTGCAGATATAATGTGAGTACAGTGGGAAAGTAGAATACAGGAGCAGGGTGAGGACCAAGCCTGGCAGACTCTCAAAGATAGAAGGGGAACCAGTCCTGGAAGCCAGGGAAGAGTGAAGAGCGTAAATGGTGTTCGGAGTTGGAGACTAGAAGAGGGGTCGATGAGGCTGGGTCACTCAGCAGTGGCTAGACTCCTGACTCAGGCGAGGACTCCGTATTGAATTTCAGACATTTGCTATAACGCTGACCACCCAGCTCCATCTTTTAGTTACCTGTAGAATGTCCAGGTGAATTTATAAGGCCAAAGTCCCCACCACCACTTGCAACTGCAAAGTGGAGGCTACACAAATGCCCTTCTTTGCAAAGCATGGCTTTAACTGGAACCTTACAAGCTAAACTGAGGACCTCCAGGCTGTGCGCACTGCTCCTCCCCCTCCTTACTTAGAAGCAAGCTTAAGGCCCTGCTGAATTGCTGTGCGATCCTGTAGGCGGGGGTGGGGGCGGGGGTGAGGGGTGCTCTAAAGCCAGAAGCTTCTGGGAGTCACACAGATGCTAAAGAAGAGATTCCCCCATGTTTTATACAATGCATACTCGTGAGAGTAAGAGCTTATATGTCCAACTCTTGACAATGTCAGGCCAGCCTCAGGAGGTCACTGCTGATTATATTTGGGACACAGTATACACAGGGAGAAAAGATCTTTAAGCCACAGTCAATTGTTTTTGTTTTTCCAAGTTTTGCTGAAAAGAACCCACTTTTTCTTTTTGATTGGACACACTGAATTCTTGACCTTCTTGCATGCAGACATCAGGTGAGCAAGCATTTCTAGTTTAGGTGAAAGGGTAGATGCTGAGTAAACCCAAGTGGCTATAAATTGTGTCCGAGGACTTAAGAACACTAATAAGAATGGAGCCTGTAGCCTCACTGCTGCTTCAGAAGGATTCTGTGTGCCCATCCCTAAGTGTATAGAATGAACTCTTCTTTTAATAAAGTTATTAGTAAATAAATAGAAAACAGTGATGAAATGTCCACTCTTAAACTTTATTATTATTATTATTATTATTATTATCATTATTATCATTATTATTGGTTTTATCGAGACAGGGTTTCTCTATGTAGCCCTGGCTGTCCTGGAACTCAGGCTGGCCTCGAACTCAGAAATCCGCCTGCCTCTGCCTCCCAAGTGCTGGGATTAAAAGCGTGCGCCACCATCTGTTCCATTTTAAAGATAAAGAAATGATAAGTATGCAGGCCTGTGGGAGTGGAATAGGGCAAAGGGAGGGAGGGAGGAGAATGCATCTGGGGAGAGAATAATGGAAGGCTGTTCCTCTTTGCAGCAGCGGAGACAGCTCTGCCTTATAGGGAAACAAAAATCATCTAACTTTGAGATCCATAGAAAAAATCTTACCAGTGGACCAGCACTAAAAAAAATGTATTAGGGTGTAGGAGGAATACCAACTGTGAAACCACTTTGTAGCCAACCAAATAATTAGAATAGTGTACTCAATGTAAGTGTAAGAGACTATGAATATCAGCTGTTAACATAGTAGCAGCAAGCAGTGGTGCTCCTGGCAGATCATCTGGAGTAGAAGATGTAACAGGGATCTCTCTGCTGTTCCAGCATTTTGGCCAACAGGATAAAGACAGAAAACTGCAAGGGACCCCTCAGTGCAGTTGTCGCACTGGCAGGAATATAATAGTAACTCAATAGGAAGATGCGGCACGAGTCCCAGAGACTTGTCTCTTTTAGCAAAAGAGACAAGAAAATATTCTAATATGGGAATGGAGGAAAGTTTCCTAATTACTCTGGAAAGGGGAGCAGGGAAGAGAAGCCATTTCTAAGCATGAAAAACAGAACGTAGTTTAAAAGTAAAAGATTTTAGGCAAAACCAAAATTTCCCATAGTCTGACATCACTTTAATATTTTAAGTTTGGAATTTTAAAAAAAAATTTACAAGTCAACTCTGAGACATTTAAGATCATTTAAGGTGGCCTGGACATTTAGAAGCATTGCAAAACCTTATTATTGCCAGGCAGTGGTGGCGCACGCCTGTAATCCCAGCACTTGGGAGGCAGAGGCAGGCGGATGTCTGAGTTCGAGGCCAGCCTGGTTTACAGAGTAAGTTCCAGGACAGCCAGGGCTACACAGAGAAACCCTGTCTCGGAAAAAAAACAAAAAACAAAAAAAAAACAAACCAAAAAACCCACAAACAAACAAACAAAAAACCTTATTATTTATTGTTTGGGACATGAGAGTAAAAGATACCAGCTTATGTTTTCATTACTGTGTATTTCCCACCCTACCCGTTGTCAGTGACTTCTGTCTGTCTTCTTACTGACTGTTATGATCTATCGTTAGTGAATCTCTACCCACCAAGCCAATCAAGTGTTTTCAGCACAACAGGAGCATCCCGTATCACAGATAAACATTTACTACCTACTACAAACATCTTTTTGTTTCACTCTTTCCTCTTTCAAATTCATCTGAAATTATTGTGGCTAAAAATTTCTTGTGTCTTGTTTTGGTTTTAAGACAGAGTCACCTGTAGCCAGGGGTGGCCTCAAGCTTACTATAGAGGTAAAAATGGGTTCCGTGCCTCTGCTTGCCATGTCCTGGGACTCTAGGCTACATGCTTGTGCTACCACAGCCAATTTAGTAGTCATAAGTTCCTGAGTCTCATTTTTGTTTTGTTATATGCCTCTTTGAACCTTTTTTTTTTAAATTTATTTACTTCTACTTATTTTAGGCAAGTGCTCTAAAAACTGAACTACCCTCTAAGCTGTAGTCCTTGTATTTTCTATCCAACATACTGATAGTGATAGATGATAACAATGTTAATTATAGCGCTAATTTTAGCCTGGCCATAAAACAGCATACACGGCAGGGCAGTGGTGGCGCACACCTTTAATCCCAGCACTTGGGAGACAGAGGCAGGTGGATTTCTGAGTTCGAGGCCAGCCTGGTCTACAGAGTGAGTTCCAGGACAGCCAGAGTGTCTTAGTTAGGGTTTTACTGCTGTGAACAGACACCATGACCAATGCAAGTTTTATAAAAGACAGCATTTAATTGGGGTTGGCTTACAGACTCAGAGATTCAGTCCATTGTCATCAAGGCAGAAACATGGCAGCATCCAAGCAGGCATGGTACAGGAGGAGCTGAGAGTTCTACATCTTCATCTGAAGGCTGCTAGTGGAAGACTGACTTCCAGGCAGCCAGGGGGAAGGTCTTAAGCCCACACCCACAGCGACACACCTACTCCAACAAGGCCACACCTCCTAATGAGGTCACTTCCTGGGCCAATCGTATACAAACCATCACACAGAGTTTTACACACACACACACACACACACACACACACACACACACACACACACACCAAAACAAAACAAAACAAAAAAACAAAAACAGCATACATAATCAAATCAGGTTTTACAAAATATCTTATTATGTGCCACATAGGAAATCTAAAAGAGTATATGCAGCTATTAAAAATTGTTTTATTTAATCGTGGGACTACAGTGATTTGAAATTGTATTTATATGTATATATGCAATGTTTCTATAGTTAAAATACATGTTCAGTAAAGCAGTAAGATCCGTCCCAGAGCAATAGGCATGTTCATAGCACCCATATGGACCTATTAAGTAAAATAGGGAAGGGAAAGTTGGGTTTGGGGGGGTTGCGAAATCAGAATAAACAAACAAAACTGTATGAACAATGTGAACATACAACATAAAATACCTAAGAATGAACCAAAGAAATTTGTTACATCTTTTCAGAAAGTAAATTTCAAAAAATTAAGTATAGGAATGAGTGTGCACTCATAGGGCATGCTGCGATTTTCTTTTGTTTTTAAGTGGGAGAGACTTGTATGTGGGTAGCTACGTATATGTTGATGTCTTCCTCCAATGAAAGTCAGTGGAATCTAGTGCCCGTATAGATAAAGAATTTGAAAGGTGAATATATTGGTGTTGCCAGATTCAGTTTAAGTTCTTGCTCAGAAGAGGCTCTCATGAAAGATAAAAGTTGTAACTATTAAAATTTGTAGCTATTAAATTAGTGCCTCATATGTTTTAGGGAACATACTAGCCATTTTTCTTGATTAACATCTAAATTTTATAACAGTCTGCAAGCTCCTAAACTCTTAATTAAGTTCACTTTTTAAATACTGAGCCTGGTTGGGACTTTGTTTCTTTGTTGTGGGTGGGGTTGGGAGTAGGTTTGGTGTTTTATTTTGCTTTGACATAGTATCTCCATATAGCACAAGCTGGCTACCAGCCCATGGGCCTCCCAGATGCTGAGATCACCAGTGTGTGCCACCACATCTTCTTGAAACTGGCTTTGTAAGCAGTGTGAAATCAGTTGTCTGAGAGGGCTAATCTCAGAGCAGGATTGCAACTTGGCTCTGAGGTGGTAAACTTCATCTTAGGTCTCTCTGCTCTGCACTCTGAGGCCACCAGAAGACATGGAGCCCATGAAGAGGGAGCACATGGTTGGTCTTCCTAATGGGCTCCATTTAAGAATTGACACTTGGAGGCCGGCATGGTCTGAGGAAAGAAGCCAGCTTTTAACGACATCCTGAAGGAAGCCTGTGGAGACAGGTAAAGCCTCAGCACGAAGAAGGCAGACCCAACAGTGTGGTCACTAGCTCACAGGAGACTGGGAAGGAAGCTGGAGTAATCTGGAAAGGGAAGGAGAAAGGAGAAAAAGGGAGCGAGCAGGTGAACCCCACACATACTGTGCCACCTGCTTAGAGGTGTGCGCTGTGCAGGCTGGAGCTGGCTCAGCAGCTAAGAGCACAAACTGCGCTGGCAGAGGACCTGAGTTTGGGTTCCCAGGACATATTTTGGTGGCACAACCAACTGTGACTGAAGCTTCAGGGAGATCTAATGCCGCTATCTTCTAAGTGCACACAGCACTTAATTAAAAATATACCTGAAAAAATAAGACATGGGTATACTTTCTGATATCTGAGTATCTCTAATCTTGGCCTAAGTTTGTGTCAAATTAGTGATAGCATTTGTCTTCTTAGTTGTGCATACAATAACAGGCTTTTTAATTTGACATTTGATGGTTTAAAATCTTTGTGCTTACTCATTTCTAAATTGCCTTATTAATGGGAGGTTTTATTTAATTTTTATAATCCATTTGAGCAGTACAGGGAGTACGATGGTGGGCATGCCAGGAGTTATGGAATCTGGGAAGGACCCAAGTACCACACTAACACAGAGGTTTGGTAGAGATTAAATGAGATAGAGATGTAGATAGAAAGTCCTTAAGGCTGTGTTTGCAGATAAGTTATCAGCGATGCCTATTCTGTATGGATATTTCAGATAGGAAAGAACTCTCTCCTCCCTGAAGTTACTGTGTTTTGTTGTGTTGGGTTGTTTTGAGAAAGTAGTTCCTGCTGTGTAGTACCTGGCCCTGTCCTTGCTCAGTAGCCCAGATTGGCCTTGGTGCCTGGTCTACATTTCTCTTTAAGTAAATTTCACAAACAAATGCAGTAGGTAAGTCCAATGGGAACTCACTTTTGTTTGTATAGGCTGCATGTTACCTGATCTTGAAAGATACTAAACTGTCATTATGTTATGGAGAATTTAAATTAATAAGTAGAAGCAGATTATGAACTTCACATTCTCAAACAAAACCTTGCACACACTAGATCCACAGCTGAAGTACTGCTCGTAAGGGAAGGGTGTGTTCGTTTGTCCTTCCTTCCTTCCTTCCTTCCTTCCTTCCTTCCTTCCTTCCTTCCTTCCTTCCTTCCTTCCTTCCTCTTCTTTTTTCTTCCCTTTGCTCTGAGCAAAACTGATCCAATCTTTATGGGTAGGGTTTGGGAAATTCCTGCAGTATCTCTCAAATAGACTGAGAAGCTTGGTTTCTTCACTTTCTACTTTTAACTTTAATCTAGTCCGGGGATTTTGTAAGTTGCTCAGTTGGGCGATGGGCAACAAACAGTAGCTTGGGAAATGCAGGCCAGGAACTGTAGATAAAAATCCTCCTGGTGTGCAGGCTCCTGTGGCTTACCTCTGAGGATTGCTGAATGGTAGTGTAGCTTTCCTCTAGAGAGTGGCAGGTCATTCAGGCAGTCCAGCTTGTAAGAACGCTGTCAATTCCATTTCCTGACTGTCCCACCATGCAAGAAGAGACCAAGAAAAAGAAGAAACTTTTCTTTGAGGAAACTGATTTTGCTTTGTCTTAATAAAATGTTCTCTGTACTCATTTAGTTGGTAGTTACCGTCGAGTTTTGTTCTTGGAGTCAGAGTTGCAGTAGCCTCTGTGATTGTCTGGTGTCTGAGAACCTCCTCAGGAAGCCAAGAAGAAAGGAAATGCTTTCGGCCTTGATGTATGTGTCTCACTGCAATGGGCAGCATCACCCAGAACTCTCCTGTAGCTGAGCATGCAGGCAGAAGCAGGAGGATCCGGAGCTGAAGGCCAGCCTGGGCCACATGTTGAAGTTCTGTCTCCATAAAACCAGGAAGCTATTTCCTCTTATAGTTGATCTGGTCATTTGATCTTTCTGGATACTTTTACTTTGACATTAATATTTACACGCAGTAGTTCAAACTCTGACGCCTCTGCTGCTGGCATCTGTTCTCCTCCTTTGAGGATGTCTGAAAACAGTGCAATGGCTGTATAATGTCTCTGCACACTCTTGGAATCATCGCTGCACCGCAGAATGTTCCCCCCAACACAGCTCCTCATCATGTAGCTGAATCCCAATGACAGCTGTAAATGGGACCCAGTTTATGCCGTGAATCATGTCCCCCTCTATAGGAAAGAAACTAGAAGCACGAGTTTCAGATTCTGAAGTTTAGCTAGTTGTGACTGTCTGAAGGAAGGTCAGCAGTAAACAGTGTGTCTACTATATGTAGCAAATCCCGAGCCACTGCCTGGCCTGTATGATAAACCAGCCTTCCCGTTTCTGTGCTACAGTCTTTCATCAGTGCTCCTCAGCTGCTCTTGGTAAATAAGGTTATCATTTAATTAGTTTGTGGATTCTTCACATTTGTAAGGTGTCTTTTACGATTTTAAAGTCTGATTTCCTTTGCGACTTGTGCCTAGTACTAATTGATGTGGCTAGAACAAGCTCCATTGACGCTGATTAATGCTGGGAAGCTCTTAGGGGGCAATTCGGGTTAGTAATGAATCCATTCATGCCTCAGACCCATGCCATGTCAGCTGAGTCCGGAAAGAGCTCACGGCCTCAAGGAAGAACACGTGTGGCTTTTAAAAGCAAACCCTCTCCCCATCCACCATTCTTAGACTCCTATTTGGCTAAAAGGTAAGATTCTGCCACCTCATGTTGACTCCGGGCTCTGTGACTACACTAGTAGATCATGACAGAAGTGACAACATGTGACATTGCTGGGCCCACACTTGAAGAACCTGTCAGCTTCTGCTCCTGTTTCCTGGACTCCTCATTCCTAGCCCCAGCTGCCGTGCTGTAGTGTAGTCTGAGCTCCCCCTCCTTTCCTCATTATTGAGGAGGGCTGACAACTGAATGGTTGAGTGGGAGAAAGGGGTGGAGTCTACTCAGCAGAGAAGACAGTCAGTGGTGGCCTTAGCAGCAGTGAGGCACAAACAGGATGCCACGCAGAGGAGTTAGGAGCATTCAGGTATCCCGGAGTAACAAACCGTGCTGAAGATGCAGCCAGACAAAGGTTGAATGGAGGAGACCTTACCTGCCAAGTGACGATTGTAGATAGTTTGGGGGTTTTGCTTTATTGTTGTGTAAGCAGCAAAGCAATATGTTACGAAGTGTATCTTAGATATTCTGCCAGCAGTAAGGAAGGTGGATTTGAGGGAGTTAAAACTAGATAGAATCTGGGCTTGGTGGCCTACCCCTGTAATCCCAGCACTTGGAAGACTGGCTAGCAGGATTGTTACAAGTTCCAGACCAGTGTGAGGTCTCAAGAAAGCACACATACAAACTGGAAGCATTGGGCCAGTCCTGACGGTTCTTCCTTAAGCTGTCCAGGCAAAGACAAAGGCCTGGACTAAGACTGCAATGGAGAGAGAGAGGATGAAATAGATTGAAAAAGGAGCTAATGGGCTTGTCGTCGCTTCATTAGAGAGCTTCTTATTGGCTTGGCTTTGGTAAATTAGACCCTGGTAACTGATTGTAAACAGGACTAATAAAATAAAGGAGGGTGCTGCCACTAAACATAGAGAAAGGGGAACGGGAGGAGTGTGAACAAAGGGCGGAGCTAACGGGTTGAGCTGGACCGTGCTGGACTGAAGTCTGGGTGGGGCATTTCTCTGCTGATGTCAGCAAGGCAGTTAGAAATGTAAGTCGCAAGCTAACGGAGACTTATGCTGCAAGTAGGTTTGGTGGTGAAAGTCACACAGGTGCTAGTTGATACCCTTAGCAAATGAACTCATATTCAGAGATACAAGGCTGGGACTTTGCAAGCACCACCCGCCCTGACCTCAAGAAGATGAGTCTAGGGAAACTAGCCTACCGAAGCGATGGGCAGGATGAGGGTCCGGGACACTGGACCAGTGAGGACAGGTGGAAGGCTGTTCTGGCGCTGTCAGTCAGGCTGGGCAAAGGAGGGGCCAAGACAGCAATGATAAAACCAAGGGCTGACCGAGAAACGAGAGAACGTGAGCCATGAGAGCGGAGGGGAGAGAGGGAAGCGGGTGAGTACTCAGATGGCCCAAGGAGCTTATGCCTTTCAAAAGGGAGTCATTGAGAGAAAAAATACTGAAATGAAAGGAGAAATGAGGGAACCGCCTGCTGAGAGCAGGAGGGCAGAGGGTCAGGGGCTCCTTGGAGCTTAGGAGGTGAGATTAAGGACGGATATAGATATAAACAGTTTTACAACATGGCAGGAAATTGAAGATCATGGTTGTTGGACTTAATTGTTGTCTATGAAACAGGACACAAATTGTCCACCAAGAGAAAAGAATAAAGCAGGACTTGGTAGCTGTATTGGAGAAAGAGGTGCTTTAAAAAATAGTCCTTTAAGGAAGTAGACATGAGGGCTCCCTCCTAACAGGCAAGAAAGAAGGCCCACTAGGCTACCCGGAGACCTTGGTGTGGGAGGCCAGCTTTGTAGCAGCGCCTGGCGGGCGGTGTGCCGAACCGAATGAACTTGCTCATGTGGCTAGCCCACGTCTTCCCCTCCTGGCCTTACCGTGGAGAAACGGGTCATCCTCAGAAGCAATGAAGCAGAGCTCGTATAACAACAGAGCTTTGTTTAAGACAATGTGTGCATAATGAAACTGGAAGATAACTAGTTGTATTTGTTTTTAAAGTACACAGGGCTAGAGAGACATCTCACTGGCCTAGAGCCCTGGCTCCTCTTCCAGGAGCCAGGTTCAATTCCAACCACCCATAACTCCATTCTAGGAGCACAGTGCCCTGTTCTAGTCTCCACAGTCAGCAGGCACACAAGCGGTGCACATGACACATGTGCAGCACAATACCCATTCATATAAAAAAAGTTTTTATTTTAAAGAAAGTAATGCCATGAAGATCCCAGTAGACAAGAGAAGAAAATTGAAGAAGGTAGTCAAGGATGAGAGAGACCACAGAAAAACAAATGAAAAGAGGAAGGAGTAGGGAGGGGCAGGACGGGGCAAGGCTTCACGTAGAAGAGATGTGACTGGGGGAGACGGCCTGAGGTTTCCTAGGCATAACACACTGGTGTACTGAGCATTGCTTCCAAGTTTGTGGAACTTCTCAAATAGTTCCATACCAGTCAGGGATCTGCTGGTAGACCGGGACTGCCCACATGTACAGGAATGTGGTTGAGTCTCCCCAAACAGCTCTGGAGGACTGCACCCTACTGTGCTGGCCTCCTGTTCCTGCAGCTCCCTCTCATGTATGTAACAGTAATAACCCTAAAAGGAGTAGTTCACATTATATGTGTTTTGTGCCTTATAAGTTGATGCTTCTAGTGCCGCTGAAAGAAAGTGGGGCCAGATAATGGTACCATTTATAGACCAGGAAGTGCAGTGTGAGTCTGGGGGTTTCAGGTCACACACCTTGTAATTGGATAAGATACAAGTAGAAATGAAATCTCTGGTTCCGTTTCCTTCAGCTATGCCAGGCTGCACTTCGCAGCTCAGTGTCTACTATATGGACTGTGGGATTAGCTAGCTATGGGTTCTGAGCTCAGGCTATTGCTGGCACATTCCAGCAGTTCAGAAAATAGATATGCCAAGTAACCTCTGAGGTCCCGAACTGTGAACTAGGAAAAGCTCTGGGACAACTACCTGGGGCTTTGCCTCTGAATTTCTGAGATAGGAAGAATATCCATCCTGTTCTTAAGGTTAGACGGCCCTCTGTAAGCTTGAAGTTACTGCAGCGCCTGTCAGGTCTTTAAGAATTGCTGTATGGTGTGTACTTCCTTCAGTGCTAGGTACTATTATCCATAAACATTGCCGATACATGTTTCTTTAGAATACTTAAATGTTCCAAATGGGTTCGTTGACATCTTAGAGGCCAGAGTCAGTGTCAGAGCCAGAGCTGCAGTACATCTGCCGCTGCACCCTTGGGTTGGTTTTAGGTCAAGGAATCTGGATGATGTCCCTGTAGTGAATCAGTGTAGCAGGAGGGAGTGGTCCTTAGTGACTTAACCTGGGAGAGGCTGGCACCTTAGACTCAGTCACCACTGTCAGCCCTTTGTGACAGTGTGTTTTTCAGAATGGACCCAGATGGTAAAGATGAAGTCATCATGCTCACTAAGACAGCAACTAGCTGCACTGTAGGGCAGGCTTTGGTTCACAGGTTAAACAGAACTGGGCTTCTCCAGTTCTGGGCTGTCTTGGCCTGCTGCATGTTGGACTTTAGACCTGACCATCTTCTCGTGTGAGAGCTTGACTCTAGCCAGTCCTTTTGCTATTCCCTCACAGTTTAGTTCCAAGAATTCCCTGCTGCTGCCCGTGTATTTCCAGGCAGAACATGACTGAATCAGACAGAGCCAGATGTGTGGAGTGAGGCACACAGAGAGGGAGGGGAGAAAGGCTGACCAGGTCCTCCACAGTCACTGACTTAGGACATACTAATTTGTGTGCACACGGTCCAGGACTCAGCACCCAGCATTGACAGTCACTCCTGTGGGGCTGCAGTAAGCTCATGCCAGCAGGCCCCATCTGTTCGTCTGGGACAAGAAATGGGAGTGGTCAGTTCAGGTTAAAAATACTACAGCTCTGGAGTTTCTCAGGGAGCCACAGTCACACGCTCAAATCTGGTCCAGAGTCAGTATCCTAAAGATTGTGCTGTCTGTTGAAGCATTGAATGGGCGTTTCTTACTGTTTTCTGTTTCTGTGTGTCACTATTACTGTGTTGGGGGGGGGGGCTGGTGCTGGGGATCGAACCCCTGCACGTGCTGGGCAAGCACCTTACTCCTTAGATCTGTTCTGGCCCGACCAGCCTTTCAGTGTTGTCAATGAAATGCTCTCCCTGGAGATTAGCATACTTAGGAGCCCTTTCGTTAGTGTCTTGAGTCCTAGAAATTGAAATAATATATTTACACTTAGGGATTGCTTTTTGTTTTTATTTTTCCTTGTCTGAGCCATTATATGTTTTCAATAGAACTAATATTTAATCCTTAAGATTTCATAACCCAGAGATTTAAAGGTTAACTTTGAAACTAAGTCAGGAGAAAACATCTACTGCAGTTTTAAAGGTAGCCAGATAAGGAAGTAGAGAAACTGTAGAAACATTGACAAGTGCCAGGCAGTGGTGGCGCACGCCTTTAGTCCCAGCACTCGGGAGGCAGAGGCAGGGGGATTTCTGAGTTCGAGGCCAGCCTGGTCTAGAGTGAGTTCCAGGACAGCTAGGGCTATACAGAGAAACCTTGTCTCGGGAAAAAAAGAAAAGAAAAAGAAAAAAAGAAAAAGAAAAAACATTGACAAGCCCACAAGGGCAATTTTGTCCAGGTTTCTGAAAACTCCTGTCTGTACACCTAACGCACGTGAGTCATGCCTTCCCTTTCTCTTGTCACCCACTCCTTCACCGTTTGTATTACCCATCATCCATTGTTCACTCTGCCAAGTATGCTCTGGGTACTAGGTAACAACAGTAAACAAGACAGTCAGAGCGTACTGTGTGCCAGTTGTGTGCCGGGCACCTGGGCACTTGGGACTAGCTGCTTTCGGCTCCACAGGGTGCTGTAAGGAGGAAGGGCTACACTGGTCAGTTTTCCCCAGCCCTCACCGACGAGCTGTGCTGCTGGCTTGAGGGGAGGCAGTTCGTTCAGTGTCAGGTCACTTCCTCCTCTCTGAAATGCTGCTGCTCACCCTGCTTACTCCACAGCGTGATGTAAGCATCAGATGAAATAGTCATTTGGAAAGAGCTTTGGAAAGCACTGGGCCTTGCTTATGTAGAGACAACCGGTAATCTCGTAACTGACCAGAGTTTGGGTCATTTCGTTGCCTCTGTGAAAAGCGTAAAGGGCATGGGCCTATAGTACATTTAAATGTATAACTGCCACTTCCTGCCCATGGGGTAGGGATTTCAGAATGAGTTAGTGAGGAATAATAACTGCAGCAAGTAAGACTCACATAGGGAAGAGGATCCAGTCCACGCACTGCATTAAGTCAGCAGATGTGGAGGGTATAAAGTGTTCAGATGAAGGGGCTGTCCTCTGACCTCAAGAAACATAGACTTGTATAGGAAAATTCAGAGTGACCAAATATAAACCCTGAACTTAATTATAGTTTCATTTACATTAGGGATTATAGCTATTCATTTGCCTCTTGCGTGTTTCTAAAAGTCTTCTGAAAGACATCAGGGTACCTGCTGGGATATGGTAATACGATGTTGCTTCCAGTTTCATATTTTATTAGTTCTCATGTCCTCTGTGCTAATATTTTAGAATGAGGTAAGAAATGTGATCTGTAGAGAGAGCTAGTTCACTCAGGAGTTTGATTCCCAGAACCCACTTGAACGAGCCCGCAGACATGGTGGTGTGCACGTGTCATCCCAGCACTGGGAAAGCAGAGGCAGGGAGATCCCTGGGCTCACTGGCTAGCCAGGCCTGCCTGATTGGTGAACTGGAGGCCAATGAGAGACCTTGCTCCAAGGGGGGACGGTTGTGTTCCTAGGGAGGATAACCTGAAGTTGTCCTCTGGCACATGCGCTCTGTGAATGTGTACACACACACACACACACACACACACACACACACACACACAATTTGGTGTTCTTCTCTAATATTAAACTCCATGATATAGAAACTCAAGAATCTCCGTCACAGCTGAGAGTGATGGGTCACAGTATAATCCTAGCACTCAGGAAAAAGCAGGAAGATCATGAGTTTGAAGCCAGCCTGGGGTAGTAAGACCTCCCTCAATGGAAACCTCAAACTGGCCGGCATGGTGTTCCACACCTTTAACCCCAGCATCGAGGCAGGCAGATCTTTGAGTTCCAGGACAGCAAGGGCTACACAGAGAAACCCTGACTCAAAGGAGAAAAAGCAAAACAAAAACCCCACAAACCAACAATAATAGTCACTTTCAAATACCAGTTCTCTTCCATGCTTAGAACACCACTCAAGGCCTGGCCTGGATGAGTGCAAGCATCAATAGCTCGCTGAGAGTTCTGCTCATGCTCTGCTGCCAAAGGTATCCAGTGCTTGCTTGGCTTTCAGGTTAACACAGAAATAGAATCATTGCTGTGATGGAGGCCAAGGCCAGAACTCTGCAGACCCACCCTAAAGCAAGCCCTAAAAGCAACAGAAGAGCTTGCTCCCAGAGTGTCTAAGTCAAAGCCCTCCGTGACCTGTCACAATAGGGGGATTCTTTTTTTTCCATCTAAGCATTTCTTTTTGTTTATTTTTTATTCCTTTCCGGTTTCTGTGAAAGATAGTCCTCAAAAGTGGATTAAATTGATTGTGCTGAGATACCTTGTGGCGCTTCTGTGGGGTCTGCTATGTGAGGTTCCCCTCAGAGCAGGCTGCGCAAGAAGCTGCTGCGAAGCCACTGAAGATTCCCAGGGGCCGTGGGGAAATGCGCACGGGCTAGTGGGGAGAAGTAGGGCAGCGTGCGAGGGACTCTCCAGAGGTGTCAGGCCATTGCGTGCTCTTACCCCTTTCCTCTCAGCCAGGAAGAGAATACTGCCAGCTGAAACTGGGCTCGCCTCTTCACGAGTCTTGCTTGACACATGTATGCGCCATTTAATCTTCCAGCTGCCCTGAGAACATGGCATTTTTGTCGTTATGTTTTGTTTTCATTGTTACTGTTTGTAGAAATGAGAAATCTCAGGCCCAGAGCAGAGTTGGAATTAGGATGAGGCGCTCCCTTCAGGTGCAGAAGTTAAGGGCCAAGAGCTGTGCCAAGAGCTCAGTATGAAGGCAAGCACTATTGAATGCATTAAGTTTCAGTTCTGACAGGATCTGACAGTGTCTGGATTACGGTGAGGTAAAGGACAGAGTCAGAGCCTGAAATTTATTTCAAATGATATTATTCATCGTAGATACTTCACATTGATCTTTAGATTATTGCATTAAATCGTTATTCACCCTGACTAGTTCAGGTTATTTTACTTTGTTTTGCATACTCTTTGATTTTTGCTTCTAAGGCCAGTGCTTCCCTCAGGTTACCCTGGTGCCACACTGCCTTGGAGACTGAGTGGCCCAGTCATATGGCCTGAAGTAGCGGGGCCTGCATTGGACTCCAGATCACACGGCCTTCTCATCATTTCATGTAGAATGCCTGATTGTCTTGGTTGTTTACATTCTCTTAGGCTTTTCAGCCCCATTATTTAAAAATATCCTTAACTCCTTTGACCTTTATGTATTTTTGTTCTGTGAATTTAAATCATGTGCCCTCTGTGCTTTCACATCTTTTGATTTGTGATTGTTTGTGCCGAGGGCACATTACAAGACATGCTCTGAACAGAACGAGATGTTGTGGCCTGACTTCGGAAGTCTGATGTGGTATATGCCTGTGAGACCAGCATTTGGGAGATTGTGAGCGGGGAGGATTCTGAGTATGAGTCCAGCCTAGGCGACATCAAAGCCAACCACCCAAATCAGACAGAAAGAGCCCATTCTGATGAGCTGTGGACAGGAAGGGAGGTGTGATCTCTTAATCACTAAGACAGTAGGGCAGAAGGGTGACTGAATTCAGGGTCATGTTTCATAAAGTCAGGTGGGAACAGTACATGCTTGCAATCTCAACTCCCTGGGAATAGAGGGTCCCAAGTTCAAAAACCAACATAAACTCTGAACCTATAAGGTGGAAATTTCTACAGATGATTCTTTTAATGAGGTATTTTTTTGTTTGTTTTTAGGGGAGAGGCTCCTTGAGAGAGGACCTCACTCTGAAGGCCAGGCTGGCCTTGAACTTGATATAATCCTCTTGTTTTAGTCTCCTGAATAGTGTGATTTGGGATTATGGGTAGGAGCTTTTTCTTGAATAATAAAAGTAGTCAAACCCAGTAACCTCGTTGTCTTTCGTATGGAGGAAGTACATCTGAGTGTGTGGAGATGCTGATCTCCTGTTAGTCTTGTTATTGAAAGTGCGAATTGGTTAGTCCTGAAGTGCAGTGGAAAGAACAGACAACTTTCTGGATGATCACTTCCCTTACACTCGCCTGGGAATTTCAGGTCTGGTATATCTGTTGGGCAGCTACTGGAAGTCCGAGATTAGAACTAGAAGATAAGAATGGGAGTAAATTGTTTTCCTTTATAATTAAATCTTCGTACAGGTAGATGAAATTGAAGGCAAAGGAACAACATTATTGTGGAATGCTGCGGTGTCTCTTGTGAAAGAGAGACGTGAAGAGTTTCAGCATCCCTGAGCACAGCACAGGATGGAACTGGCTCACAGCTACAGGCATTGAACCTTTGCTTTGAGAGTCAGACACAGAAGGAGAAGGGGGCGGGGGTCTCGTTCCCAGCATGCATTTGCCCGATCTTACTGCACTGAGGCCATAGGACTTTTATTTTTATAGACTTCTTAGAGGAACTGGGAGGATGGAGCCTAGGGGTCTGGGCCACACTGCTGAGGAGCTGAGTACGGGGCTGGAGAGGTTAGTGCTTGCCTTACAGGTCACACAAACTGTAGAAGGCCTGAGTCGGGTGGATGAATGGGTTTGCAAAAAAGTTTAATGCAGAGAAGAAAGAGGCCAGAAGGCCAGTTGGTTGTGTGCAGACTTTTTTGTTGTGCCGGCCAACACTTGGCTAGTGAGATTAGAAAGGAAAAGAGTGTCATTTCCTCTGCTGTAAGATAAATGGCAGAGAAATTAGCATTTGCCCCCATTAGTCTACTAATAGGGAAATGGGAATGGACTTTTGTGCTCCAACAAGAGTGGCCTAGGAAATGGTGAATCCATTAACAAAAAATATAGGAAACAGTTGGGAAACGAGAGGGTAAGGTGGCCCTTCCAAGTGTGTTCTCTTTGAAGCAATGGTGTATACACAGTGACAGTGCCACTCGATTGCTGGAGATGCAGAGGGAATAGAAAGACTGGATCTGCACACCACCGCTGACCGGGAAGAGAAACAAGATCCTAAGAGCGGTCTGTGGTGGGGAAGGCCCCAGAGCCTAGACTGGATGTACACACCACCATTGACCGGGAAGAAACAAGATCCTAAGAGCAGTCTGTGGTGGAGAGGGCCCTAGAGCCTAGACTGGATGTACACACCACCATTGACCGGGAAGAAACACAAGATCCTAAGAGCAGACTGTGGTGGAGAGGGCCCCAGAGCCTAGACTGGGGCCGAAGGTCTGGAAGGAACAGCTTCAGACAGATCCGCATGGAGCAGACTGATCCTGCAGGTCCAGTGCCTGAAGACCAGAACGCATGCACAGTCCCAGGAGTAGGCTTCACTCAGGAAAGAACAGTGCAGGCCCACCAGGAGGAAGCTAAAGTAAAGGGGTTCTTTCCCTTGAGTACAAAGGCTGCTGTTTTCTGGACACTTGATAGGCGTTTGATGGTCTCATGTTTTGTCAACTTGATTAAAAGACTTTCTTAGCCGGGTGTGGTGGCGCACGCCGGTAATCCCAGCACTTGGGAGGCAGAGGCAGAGGCAGGCAGATTTCTGAGTTCGAGGCCAGCCTGGTCTACACAGTGAGTTCCAGGACAGCCAGGGCTTAGTAGCATCCTAGAACAAGGAAGTATATAAAATGCTGTATCTTTCCCTTTTTTTGCTTCATCTGTGGTGCAAACAACATGGAAGTGTAAAGTGACCCCCTTCTGCATTCAGAGGTGGGGCCCAGGAGACGGCTGCGAGTGTGAAGAACTTAGTTCTCTGTGCACGAGCTCCGTGTGACTTGGGTGCAGAGGTGTTTCTACAGCAGTGCTGCTGACAGATGGGAGCATGCCGAGATCACAGCTCCTGGAAGGTCACCATGTCTCCTCTGCTGGCAGCAATTGCTCCTTGACAAGAGTGCTTGAAATCCCATAGAATTCAAAAGCTTATAAGGTGAACCCAGGTGACTTGGGTCTGTAACAAAGAGAGCTCAGATCACTTAAGTCTCAATAACAGGACACTTAAAGCAGTCATTGTCATCTATAATTAAAGCAAAAGAAAGCCCAAGAGCCCTCTCCAGGCTGAAAGTATAACAAGAGTAAGTTAGGGGGCTAGAGAGATGTCTCAGTGGTTAAGAGCATCGACTGCTCTTCCAGAGGTTCTGAGTTCAAATCCCAGTACCACATGGTGACTCACAACCATCTGGAATGGGATCCAGCGTTGCCTTCAGGTGTGTCTTCAGGTGAGCTACAGCATACTCATATATGCATAAAATAAATAAAATATCTAAAAAAAAAAAACAAGAGTAAGTTAGGGTAACGGGTTGCTTTGTCCTCTGGAAGGTTTCACTCACTCATTCATTCACTCATTCATTCATTCAGCATTTACTGTGTATAGACATGCTTTTTGCCAGGCTGTCTCTTGCTGCCTCATGACTCCCTAAGTTACACATATGTCTCACAGCAGAACTCAGCACAGTGTGGTGGGCGCATTGGCTACTCGTGAAGGGAGCTGTGGAGAGGAAAGGGATGGCTAGAGGGAGAGATGTGTCTACAAACAGTACAGGAGGCCTGCCGAGCTGAGGAGATAAATCCCACTGGCAAGAACTGAGGTCCATCAGCATAAAAACGCTGCATGTGGTGACTCAGTGGCCAGCCAGCCTTTGCCTAGTCTGTGAGCTCCAGGCCAGTAAACAACAACAAACAAAAATCCTATATTGGGCTGGAGAGCGGGCTTAGCGGTTTAGAGCACAGATTGCTCTACCAGAGGTCCTGAGTTCAATTACTAGCAACCACATGGTGGCTCACAACCATCTGTAATGGGATCCGATGCCTTCTTCTGGTGTGTCTGAAGACAGTGACAGTGTTCTTACATACATAACATAAATAAATCTTTTTTTAAAAAAATCCTGTCTCAAAAATCAAGGAAGATAGTACAGCACTGAATATCTGGGACTGACCTATGGCTTCTTCGTACAGATACACGCACGCACTCATGAGCACAAACTTGCATATACATTCATAAAAAATATGAAGTTGAGACAGTCCCTATACAGTATAGTGAGGTGAATTAACAATCTGAAGACAGTGGCCTATGTCAAACTCTCATATTCTCTCCTTCTCTCCTTCTCTCCCTCCCTCCCTCTGTGTTTGTGTGTTTGCGTTTACACGTCTGAGGGTCAGGGAAGGGTGGCAGACACCTTTTTTCACTCTCTGCCTTATTTATTCCCTTGAGCCTCATTCACTGACCCGGAGCGCAGCTGGTGGTTGGCAGGCCCCGGTTTCCTGTCTCAGCCTCCACAGTGCTAGAGCTGCAGTAGATACCTGGCTTTTATATAGGTTCTGGGATCCAAACACTCTTAACCACTGAGCCATGTCTCCAGCCCAGTGGAATTGTCCTCAACAGAAACAAGTCATGGTTGGCATTGTGTCATGATCTGAGAAGGGTGAAGACGAGAGTTAGGGAAGAGATAAACTAAAAGCAGGAAAGGAAGGGAGCTCTAAGTGGAAGTGTTTATTATCCATCTGGACGTGGAGGAGAATGGAACTTGGAAGAAGGACTTGAACTTGAAAGTTGCTTAGGAGGTAGATAACAAGTTGAATGGCAGGGGCAGGGTCAAGGAGAAGTTTCTAACCTAAACACCTATGTATTGGGGGAACCTGTGACTGGTGCCAGCCTTGGGTAAGGTGAAGGATTGCAACACAGGAGTAATCAGAGGTTGGTTCAGTCATTAATAGGAACCCTCACTGTTCATCTCTGAGACCTTTGGAACGGTACTGCATAGGTATGAATCAGGTTTCACTAGGAAGGCCCTAGGTCCCCACATCAGGGCTCTGCAGCACGCATGCTTACGTTTATGACAGTTAGATACCCTTTTGATATTGGTTTTCGAGCCTGCTCTTTAATAGCGCTATAATCATATGTATGTTTTATGTTTGATCTTGATAAATGATTATGATCCCTAGAACTTTATATCTTCAAAGATCTCAAAGTAATTGATCTGCGTAACATCCCTGGGAGTTAGTAGGTGGGGATTCTTGCCCCCCTCCCTTTTTTTTTAAGTTGGGAAAACCCAGAGATACTCAGTTACTTGCCCCGGGCACTGTAGCCTTTACATCAACAGTTCTGCTTTTAAATCTGTAGTTTTCTTTATCTAATCAAACTAGAACTTCATCACCAGTCTTAGGTTATTATACCATGGTTTCCATTTCACTTGTTTCTATATCTCAGCAATTAGATCTTGAAGTAGGTGAGCAGGTGCCAGAAGAGTGAGGAGGAGCAGATGACTAAGCCCTGCAGATGGAAGGGAAGGGAAGGGACGGGAAGGGACGGAGCTACGGCCAGGCCTTCGTCCTAGTGTACAGTCAGGGAAGAGTGTTCATTTTCCAGTGAAGCGATGACATCATTTGAGCTCACAGACCAGCTAGTCATTTACCATAGTCACCTTTGACAATCTGATGTGACTTTAGCACTTCATACAGTCACAGGAATTGCCATAAATGTGTGTGCATGGATATGTTTTTGTTTGTGGACATGTAAATGCCTATAATAAGACTGTACAGAAGTAGACAGAAAATTGACTTTAGAGTAAAATCTTGGCTGAAGTTCCTCCCAAGAAGGAGCTGGGTGACACTGGGCAGGAACTTAAGCATCATGGGAAGGGTTAGCTTGTGATATATCACAGCTACCCTGCATGGGGTTGGACAAGTCCCTGCTTCATAATTTCAGAGACAACGTGTAATCGTGCTGAAATGGCCACTGACTTTTCTGTCGTATGACAGGCTCTGGTAAATTCAACTGTTGAAGTATTACAGCCTATTAAAGAAGCTAGTGAGGCATTTCAGTCTTGAGCCATTAAGGCACTGGTCCCACCCCTTATTCATGGACAAATATGGGAAGGTGATTTCAGTAGGTCAGCTGTCAGTGTGTGCCTTCCAAAACATTATAGTCATGTTACAGTAAACTTTTTATATTTGTTGCGTCACAAAGATTTATTGAAGTGATAAAAGTTATTATGGAAAACAGTGTGCAGTAACTATGGCAACAGTTATTTGATCTCACAGTAATTAGCTGAGCATTTGGTTGCCCAATACTTTTCACAATGCCTTCCTGGTTAGTTCATTAAACAAAATTAGCTTTTGTTTGAACTGTCTTCCTACAGCGTCCTAAATTTGATTTTAGTTCAAAAGAATTAGAAAGTGTATTTTAAAACTACCTTACCAACTTTTGGGTTGTGGCCATTTTTTGAAGTCATAACTTTTTAATTTAATCCTCGATTTATGTACTACCGTGTGCTCTGATTCACTGGTTCATCCTCTTGAGTTTCGGTGTCGCAGTGTCCCTAGAGATGGCAGTGTGGTTGAAGTACCTTGTGGTGGCCCGTGTGCCTGGAATGAGATTGCAGAGTGACCCCTGCCTGGGTCCTTCCTGTGTTTCCACTTCCACCTTGTGATATCGGGTTACTGTGCCGTGGGTGTTGCAGTCCCCACATCACGTGTGTTTCTTGCTTAACAGTCTGTGTCTCCCCGTGGGACCTGGAGCTGGTCACTGTCTAGCTTTGCTGAGACTCGCTCACCTCGATGCTCTTGCCGTGCTCCTGGGGACACAAGCTGTGCTCCCTCCTCTGTCTGCATGCAGGTGACTCATGCAGATGGTGATGTCACCTTGGAGGACTTCCTCTTGAGACGGGCCTCAGACTTGCTGCCTTTCCTGTCCTCCATTGCTCCCCTTGCAGAGGGGAAGAGGGCCCCCCCCCCCAAAAAAAAGGTGTTGAGAATTCAAATTAAAACTCATGAAAATGGAATGAAAAGAGGACGTTCCAGAGTGAATTAGTGTAACTTATTTTCTAATTCAGCAAATTGAGTTAGAGAGGTTGCTCCCCAGTTTAAGGGCACTTGCTGATTTTCAGACAACCTGAGTTGGGTCCCCAGCACAGGTTGGACAGGCCACCACTGCCAGTGACTCCAGCTCCAAGGGAATCCAACATCCCGGCCTCACACCTACACTTAAAAATCATAAAAATAAAACTTTAAGCTCAGTAAATGTTCCCTGTATTTCATTTTAATCCTTGTCAGCTCAGTGCAGTCACACACACACACACACACACACACACACACACACTAATAGCTTTTAAAAACTTTCCAAGTTTTTTATGAAGTTTTTTTTTTCCTCATTTAACTTCCAGTCGCCTGCCAATTTTCAGTTGAGGAAAATTTTTCTTGCATAAAAACAGAGCCTTTCCAGTTCTGAGATTAAGACTGTCGGTTTCTGTTTGGGATGAATATATCTTCGGTTTCGCTAACCATTGGCAGGTTTCTGTTAAGATCTTACTTGTCCCTGTTCTTGCTGTTGAAGATTTCACCATGATTTATTCATAATAAAAACAGTATTAATCATGGTGGGTAGCCTCGGCACCAGGCTAGTTTTTTCTGCCATCTTCCCCATCACCGTTTATATTCTGGATGCTTTCAGCATCACAACTGGTGTCGGGGATCCTCGGATTCCGCACACCCACATACATTTCCCTCCCACACACTCTTTCTCTCCCTAGAGTAACATCATTTGGAAATCTGACTATCTTTTCATACAGCCTTCACTGCAGCGTCTGTGAAATTTCTCTCGCCTTCCCCCATATTATCCCCTGCACCCTGGTCATGCCACACGGCCCTGTACCTGATTCACAGCCCCAATTATCATCGCACATTTCAGTTAAAGGATAAAACACTGTTGCCCGTGTGCTGACAACTCCAGGAAAGAGATACTACTCCTTGCTTCTCCTGAGTCATCCATAGACTGACCAGATTCTAGCCAAGGATATCAGTGGGCTAGCCTCACCTCCCTGCCTCCTGACCCGCCCACCCTCCCCCCCAGAGTCCTATTCCTTTCTATTGTCCGTTTTGCCGTCCAGGCTCTGCACACTAGATGTTCATCTCCTGACTGCCGGGTCTGCTCTCCTTCCCTGGGCCTCCACAATGTTCAGTGTATGGACTCCAGTGCTCAGGAAGGAGGCAGAAGGGCGGTGGGATTTATTGGCCCTCTGTGCTGTCTCGGTGATTCAGCCCGCCCACACTGCATACTTAGCACACTTTCTAGAGCGGTCACCCGCACTCGGTGCTCCTTTGCCATCTCCTCCCACTGGGCCATCAGGCCCGCCAGCCTCTGTCCTTTGTCTGCCCCTCCAGTGCTCCAGGACTCTTAGCTGAGACACAGGCTCTTCCAGATTCAGCTTTCTACAGACTGGCTGCTCAGACGAAGATCACTTCATCTCTCCGTCTCCCAGCCCTGTCAGCCAGCATTACAGTCTTCCAGGAAGCCCTTACCAGTGAGCCTTACTGAACGCGGTCACATCTTCCCTCTGCCGTCCTGTTGCTGCGCCCGTTTCCTGTTCCCTGGCGGCCTTCCCTGCGTCCCTCTGATGTCAGGTCCCCTTCTCCCTGGCTTCTGCAGAGGGAAGGACTAGTTGTTTTCAGGACTGCCTCCTGCTTTAGTTTCTTTCCGTCATACTGAATCTTCTGCTCACTCCCCTGTCCTCCTATCTGGCTACAGAATATCACTTAGATAGGAATGCACAAAGACTCTTCATGTATTTACCTGATGGTATGCACAGTGTACACATGTACAGTGTCTAACATGGTGGAAATTCCATGAACATTTGAACAGAGAAGAAGCCGAAAGACCAAGGAGAGTAGATTGGACGCTGCTACTGTTCTGTATGCCTTTCCTTTCTTAAGTTTTCATTGTGTGTATTCATCACCATCTATTTTCTTCTCATCCCTGAAAACCCGGCGAAGTCTGTGCTGTCATCCCTGGTATATATGTGCAGAGAAAACTCGTAGAAGTCACTCTGCTTGTAAGGGGAAAACTCCCTGTCTTTCACAAACCTGCTCGATGCCGTCACTTCCGAAAAGCCTTAGAGCACCCCTAGCCTTCCACGGCCCTGTAAATCTTGGGTGTCTGTCTACAGAAAGGACATTGAGGGTGGCTTTTGGGGCAGGTGCATTATGTCCTCCTCCCCACTGCTTACATGAGGGCTTCTGGGATTGGGGTCTTTGACAGATTTCATTTTCTGTCTCACACTTCATATTCAAGTCCTAGCTCTTACCTCAAACAAGTTGAGTCCCTCAGGGATGGAAGTGTTTCTTGTTTTTTGTTTGTTTGTTTGTTTGTTCAGACAGGGTTTCTCTGTGTAGCCCTGGCTGTCCTGGAACTCACTCTGTAGACCAGGCTGGCCTTGAACTCAGAAATCTGCCTGCCTCTGCCTCTCAAGTGCTGGGATTAAAGACACGTGCCACCACCACCTGGCATGTTTCTTCTTTTCTGTGACCCTTGTTGGGCATAAATAAGGGATCGTTGCGCAGTGCCCTGTTCCTGCCTGCCGAGTTTGCGGCTCTAGGACCCGGGTTCTGGTAACTTCTTCATCCACTCGGCTGTCCTTCGGTTTTCACTTGGCATCTGTCTGTCGTTCCCTGCAGAGGGCCTCCCCTTCTCCAGAGGCCTGTCTCTCTGTCTCTTCCAGTCAAGCACTGGGAATCCTGAGACATGAGGAATATGGTGACTGAGAAGCCACTTTGTAAAGACCTCAAAAGCAAGCACTGGTTTAAATGTGTGTTTGCAGATAAATATATGCATATGTTTGCATATAAACAAAGATTTTTATCTTTTTTAAATGCTTAACTCACATGTGCTTACTAAGAAATCTCTGCAGACTATAAATTAAATGAATAACCAGCCACCCAGTAAGTCCAAGACAAAAAAAAATGCAAAAAATCTTTGAAAAATTTTTGGCTAGAAAATTATTTTAATTGAATTTTCATTACAACTTTTGATGTTAAATATAATGTCACTGGCAGAGAATCTACAAAATAAGCACATTTGGCATCTTAAAAATAAATTGTCAGGGTCCACCATGTGCATAGATTTTAGTTGATCATAGTGAACTGACTGTGTGGAGGGGAGAAAGAGAGGTGTGTTAGTTAAGTACTAGTGAGGGAATTCCAGATGCTTTCGGGAAGGGGTATCACTTGTTCTGGAGGCCCTGCACCGTCTTCGGGCTCTCCGGTGGCATGGCGGAGGTGGTTCTGAGCCGGTCCCGGTCCTCCTCTCAGGCTTGTTTCCCACCCTTCCCTGGTTCCTTTGGGGGGTCTGGAGAAGCCTGAGGGCAGAGCCCTGAGTTGCTGAGGCCGGGACCTGCTTGCGGCTGGGCTGCCGAGCCGGTGGCTCGCTCGCTCGGGCTCCTCCTGCTCCGTTTGCTTTTGTGGAGCGAGCACGCCTGAACTGACCTTTCACTTGTCCTTCTCGCTCAGGGTGACTCAAACTTGGGGCCATTGTTCTAGGACCCATTCTGCCTTGACAGTACGCATTTCCTTGGCTTGCAGGGGCCAGGACGATGAGTAGGTTTGGCTTGGTATGCTTTTGCTTCCAAGCGGAGGGCCGAGGCCGCTTTCCTCTTTGGGTGGTGTTTTGCTTTTTCTATCTGTAATACACACATCAGTCCCAGATGCTGAAATCCACCTGAGCCTGTCAAGTGTCTGCCAGGAGAAATCGTAGCTTCGGTGCAGCCCGTGGGTTCGTGTGCCATTTCCCTGGAAGGCCCCATCCTTACCATCCCATGGAGGCCACGATGGAATGGGGTCAGGACAGACAAATGTGGGAATAAATGTAAGCCGTGTAAGCTCTGGGCTGTAAGTCTTCCCAAAGAGCTGCTGTAGCCAGCGTGAGGGGAGGCTTTTATTAAGTAGATCCCTAGAATCTGCCCTCTCTGAAAGTTTGGAGTTGCCAGTTAAATACATATGTATTTTTCAAAGGAAATCATCAAAAAGGACATTCCGCTCTTATTACAAAGTTATTTTAGGGGTAAATATTTTGATAGATGTGGTTCAGTGCACCTGGGAGCTGAGCCGTAGCTTGAGGCAGTTAGAACAGATGGAGCTCTGAGATAGCTCGGGGCCTGGGTTTTCCCCTGTGCGAGCACACGGCTGAGGGGCCAGCCGGCACCTTGACTTTCTCCATGCTGTGTTAGAAATGGGGCTTTCTTATGGAAAGGTCTCATTACGGAAGGGTTCTGGGACCATACTAGGTCTTCTCTCAAATAAATGTATAGTGAGGTCTGTTGTGGCACAAACATTTTACTAAGAGAGAATGAAGTGTGTAGACAGGAGTAAGTCATGTCCGGGCTGCTCACATATGCAGCAGATTTGAAGGGCTGGGATTTGGGCACTTTCTGACTGACAGGAATAGCAGAAGCTTAACAAGACAGAAAGACTGCTGTGAGCTTCCTCCTTTTTTGAAGTTGAGTTGAATCACTAGTCAGATTGAAATCCTAGCATATAATTTTTAAAAATAGTCTAGTGTGTCATCCAACCTTGTCAGGAAGTAGTGTACAGGCACGCCGCTCCGACTGCTCCCACCCCCAACCCCCTGCTCGCCGCCATTGCACCAGGAGCATGCTCGTTAAGGGACAGGTTACAACTCTAACACTTTCCCCTTTGACTAAAGTGATCTTTCATCAGCCATGGATAGGAGACAGATGACTGCCAACCTCCGTCCAGTCAGCCCACCCGTAAGTTAGTGACAGCCTGGGATCGCAGCACAGGGACCTGTTTTGTTGGTGTGATTTGTCTGTGTTTTGGTTTTGTTTGGTTGAGAAAGTCTCACTGTGTAGCCCAGGCTGGCCTGGAACTCAAGCCAATCCTGGCTCGGCCTCCTAAGTGCTGAGTTTTACAGGTGAGCTGCCACACCCAGGCGTGTCACTTCGTATTTCCTGTCCCAGGATAAGTTCCCCAAGGGCAGAAAGCACCTTTCTGTTCTCGCCTAGTACTTGATGATTTGTTGAAGGAAGAAAGGCTGAGAGCTGTCTCTAACACCCCAGAGCTCTAGGCTAGCACGCGCTGATGGTCAGTTTTTAGCACTTCCTTGCTAGTAGCACAGGCAGGGACATGGATACTGTGAGCTAGCCCAAAGTTAACCCTTCCCACCCTTGGTGAGAGTTCCTGAGAAGCCTTTGGCTTCTGAGGAGAGAGAACTTAGCCCAAGCACCTCTTCAGCAACCGCCTTTGTAACTGTGGGAGTGGCCCTGGGCCTGCAGCAGCTGCCAGCCCCCCCCCCCCCCGTGCCCCTTCACTGACCGCTCTGCTCCGCTCGCCTTGTGCCATCTGCTTCTTTGAAACAATGCAGCTAGGTAGACTGCAGCCCGTCCAACACTCAGGATTTTCTTTTTAACAGTGTGAACATTACATACCGCCTCTCACTGTACACAGTATGAAGACAAAAATACCATTTAGAAATGGGTGTGATAAGCTCACTTTAGAATAAAAAGGTGCTATTTAAAGTTCAGCTGGTTATAGTGTACACCGGCTCTGATGACTCACTCTAGCCGTACTTACCCCACATGTGCTCTGAGCTGTTGGGGACCCAGATAGGAGAAAGCCCCGAAATTATGTAGCATACTTATTCCAGGCACTTGATTCAGTAGCAACTTGTTGATTAATTGAGGAAACGCTTTTAGTTAGAAATAATTAGAAACACTAGAACATCCAATTTGGTGAAGGGCACTTCATTATAGGTATAGTTCATTTGTGACTGTGTGTATAAATTTAATAATTTCTCAAGTGCATGCCTGCCTCCAGAGCCTGCCTGACAGAGGCATGGTCTTCCTCCCAGTCGCTCAGCTGCAGGCAGGAGTCCATAGTCATTTTACAGGAAGACCCCTGCTGCTGTCTCCAGACTGGGTCAGTGAGTGCAGTCTCTGCTTTTCTCCTTGCCTACAGTCTTTGTGACAATCACAAACAAATTAGATGGCTTTAAAGAACTTTCGCCCAGTGACTGGCTTTCTTCTTTAAAGTCTGCGGGTGTGATCTAGTTAGCTAGTTCCCTTCCCAGTGCAGAGTGGGCAGCATAGCAGGGCGGGCCACTCCCCCAAGGCCGTGAATAGGACTTGGAGTGGAGTTGTCTGCGTTCAGGGATAAGTCTTCCCTTCTAAGTTGAACCTTTCTGGAAATACTCTCACAGATATACTCAAAAGTGTGTTTCCATGGTGATTCTGAATCAAGTGAGGTTGACAGTGAAGATTAACCATCACAGTCACTAAAAGTCTATGACATCACTCTGCATTACACAGGAAGACTGGCAGAGTGCCGAGGGGAGCGCAGGAGTCCCCAGGGCTCTGGTGCACTTCCAGCTCATCCTCTGAGGGGCTCAGCACCCTCCGCACTCCAGGGTCCAGGACACAGAGTACACGAACAGTCTGCCACCTTTGTGGGCACTGGGCTGAAGAACATGCCCTGCCCTGGCTACTGCTCTCAAGGATAGTTTTTCTAGAGAAAATGAAAATTGGAATTTTGCTTTTTAAATAATCACTACTGATTACATTTTTCAGAGCACCGTAGCTGGACAAACCTTGTTTACAAATTACAGTTATATATGATTGGTAGGTCTTATATGGTATGCTAATTTCCCTGATTGAAGAGTCAGTATTTCACTTTTCAAATTGTTGATTTTGTGTTTTAGGAGAGGTATAACCCAGATAAAGTCAATACTCTATGCCGATGAAGACTTGGTCATTTCCAGAGTCCATTTCGGTACACCAGCTGTGTGACACCCACAGCTCAGGCGATGCGAATACTAACCAGCCCCTGTCTGCCACTGTGCAGGAGCCGGGCGCCCCAGCACCAGGGACCCGTGCTGCACACAAGCGTGGACCAGTGTGGAGCCCCTGGGGTAGCCTTGGCTTCTTGCAAGTCATTTTGCCTGAGTCATGAATGGAACCTGGGAGGTTGTGCTGGGCACAGCTGTGCTGCTGTAGGTCAGGCTAGCAGAACTGTTGAAAGTGGAGCAGAAAGCCTGTGCCTGCCTTAAACCTTGGCGTGTTTCGAGACAACAGTGTTGTCTCGGCCATAGTACTTGGCCTTTTCTGTGATCTTGCTTTCTGCTTCTCTAAGTAACAGTCATACAGGTTAAGTATCCCTTATCCAAAGGACTCAGAACCACAGTGTTGGAGGATTTTTCAGATATAATCATTTTTTGCATGTTACATACTGTGATATATTAGGGACAGGACCCAAGTTTCAACTTAAAATTCATTGTTTTCAATATATTCCATATACATGTGGGCTAAAGATAATTTTTTTTCTTTTTTTTTTAATTTTTATTTTCTATATTCTATGTTTACATTCCAAAGGCTTTCCCCTTTCCCAGTTCCCACCCACCATAGTTCCCATAGTTCCTCTCCCCCCCCCAACTATTCCCCAATCATTTCCCCTCCCCCCTCGGTTTTTTTACTAAACTGGATGTAATCTTTACAGGCCCAGGGTCCTCTACTTTCTTCTTCTTGGGAATCATTTGACTTGCTATTTGTGTGTTGAGTATTTAGGGCTTCTGGGCTCATTAATATCCACTTATCAGTGATTGCATTTCATGTGCATTCTTTTGTGATTGGGTTAATTCACTCAGGATGATATTTTCCAGGTCTAACCATTTACCTACAAATTGCATGAATTCATTATTTTTAATTGCTGAGTAGTATTCCATTGTATAAATATGCCACATTTTCTGTATCCATTCCTCCTTTGAGGGATATTTGGGCTCCTTCCAATTTCTGGCTATTATAAACAAGGCTGCTATAAACATAGTGGAGCATGTGTCTTTATTGCATGCAGGGGAATCCTCTGGGTATATGCCCAGGAGTGGTATGCCAGGGTCCTCTGGAAGTGACATGCCCAATTTTCTGAGGAACCGCCAAACTGATTTCCAGAGCGGTGGGCTAAAGATAATTTTATGCAATATTTTTAATAATTTATTTCATGAAAGAGTTTCATGGTATGTGATATCCCATCCTTGGTAATCATATCTGCATCATAGCATTTCAGTGATTACACCAAATATTCAGGACCTCACACATGGCAAATGTACTGCAGTTATTAGCTACTGCTGCTGCTACTGTTTTTAATTACAAAAGGCCTGAACTTAGGAGGCCTGAGGCCAACCACTGCCGTGCCTGTTAGTAATTGCGCCCACTAGATACTGCTTGGTGGATATCTGTGAACATCAATATGGGTAAGAAAACCCAAAGATGAAGTTGTAATTACATGTGAATGCACATAGAGGTTCATGAATGCACAGTCTTGTTCGGTGCGAAGCCTTGTTTCAAAAGCGAAGCCGTTCCAGTTTGCCCAGCACTGCGCAGACCCGAGAGAAGTCAGCCGTGCGTTCAGGAATTTCAGCTGTCTCTGTCGCTTCTGACATTCGAGACGTTATTCAAGTTGCCTTCAGTGTTTTAAACCTCCTGAGAGAAAACATTATACTGAGCAAGAAAGCATTTGCATACTGCCTGCACAGTGCCCGATCAGTGCTGCTGGGATTCCAGTCTTTGGAAAGGGCCTTGTTGAATCATTTCATCCCGTTATAATATTAGAGCAATAGCCATGACTGTGATATCCTAGGCCCAGGAGAAGCTGATTTTTATTTGGGGGTGGGGTGGGGTGGGGGATACAGCCAAATGAAAACAGATTGGTCAAAACATTGAAAGCCCCATTTCCCTAACATCATTATTTTTATAGCTAATGTGCCAATTGACTCATAGATAACACCTGTGTTGTTTATTTTTAAAAACCTGAAATCTACATCTTAGTGAAACTCTAGGAAAAAAATCACAACAGCTGTCCAGGCATCTGTTTGAATGATGCAGTGTGAAGAGAGTTCTAAATATAATGAGAACGTAAGGCAAATGAGCTTGCAGAGCAGGACTCAAGTGTCGATTGAACTAGATCAGAAAGAGCTTGTCATTCAAATAACCTAAATCTAGAGTGGATATGGTTTGTTCTGGAAAGCAGCAGGTATTTGCCATGAGTAATCTTTGTTAGCAAACTCACAACACAACAGCTAGCCCATTGCCACTGGTACAGTAGGATGTGGTGTAGGAATGAATGGTGTCAGGCTGACAGCGTAGCTTGCCTGATAGAGTGCTCACATGCGTGCATGGAGCCCCATGTAAAGTCCCCAGCACCATGTAGAACAGATATGGCAGTGCACTTGGGAGGTGGAAACAGGAGACTCAAGATTCTCCTCTGCTGCAGAAGGACTCTGCCGTCCTGGGCTCCAGGAGACCTTGTCGACAACACTGACTTGTTAAGTGGTACAGCACAGTGGGCTTTTGCAGGACATCTTCATCACACCCAGTATTCCCAGAATGCCCTGTTTCTATATGACATTCCTAGCACCCCAGTTAGCAACTCTCACCATCTATCTTAGTCTGTTTTGTGACCCTGTAGCAGAATTCCATGACTGGGTAATTGATAAAGCAATTTATTTCTCACCATTGCGGCTGCTGTGAAACCTAGTGTCAAGGTGCTAGAAACTGGCCAGGGCCATTACATTGTGTCATCTAAAGATAGGAATCGGAAGAAGAGACAGAAGGGGGCAGACTCAGTTGCTTTGCCATTGTGTTTGTGGTGCTGCTGCTGGTGGTTGGATGGTTTTGTTTGTTTGTTCTTTGTTGTTGGTTTTTGTTTTTGCTTTTTGGGGTGGTGCTACTGGGCATCCAACCCATGTTCTCATGAATGTCAGACAAGCTTTCTACTGCTAAGCTCTACGCTCAGCCTGCTGAACTCACTTTCATAACGGTCTGCTCTCAAGAATGTTGATCCACTCATGGGGAAAGGGCCCTCCTGGTCTAGAACACAGTTGAACACCCTGTCTGTTGACACCATTACTGTTACATTGGGAGTTGTGTGTCTAACACATGAGCTTTGGGGACTGAGGCAACATCTTTCCTTCCTTCCTTGACCCTCTCAGTAGCTCCTAAGTGTCCATACAAAGGAAAGGGTAGACAGTCTCTCTGTCTCTCTGTTTCTGTCTCTGTCTCTGTCTCTGTCTCTGTCTCTCTCTCTCTCTCTCTCTCTCTCTCTCTCTCTCTCTCTCTCTCTTTGGTTTTTCGAGACAGGGTTTCTATGTATAGCCCTGGCTATCCTGGAACTCACTCTGTAGATCAGGCTGGCCTCGAACTCAGAAATCTGCCTGCCTCCACCTCCCAAGTACTGGGATTACAGGCGTGTGCCACCACCGCCCAGCCTGTCTCCTTTCTTTTAAAGGCCAAGTAACATGATATACATTTTATTTCAGGTACTAAAGCTTTAAAGCTTTTAGCATTGTCTGGCCTTCAGTGGGTATCAATTAATGACCCCAGTGTATGATAACATGCACATGTTTTAATATCATAAATCTTTATACACACATGCATGCAACTTTGTATTTAATCATTGTCATGCTATGGGTATAGATTATTGTCCCAGCTAGTCCCAATTCATAGATGAGCTGACTGAGGTTGGGTGGTGATCTGGAGTTGTCCAGGGTTACACAGATGGCAGGTGTATTACAACTACAACTTGAGTCCTTAACCAGTGGAGTGCTCCTCCAAGTCTCTTCCCACAGTCCCCGTTTCCCAGTGTCCCACAGCCTCCTCCGAGGAAGTGCTGCTTGCAGCATGTGTTCCTGCTGCCCCGTGCCTGGGAGAACTAACTCCACTGGCTCCACTGTGAAGATGGAACTCTGCAGCTTCTTCTCAGGGGAAACTGAGAAACCAAAAGGAAGTTACCAGTCACACCGAAAGTTGTCATGCTAGCAGGTTAATGATAGTATAATGATTAGTAATAGTAGGAGGGAGGTGAGGGGGAGGGAGGGTCTGAGTCTATAATGTCTGCCCAGTTTGTTTCAGAGTGTTGAGATACTTTCACATCTCTGAACGGCCCACGCCTCACTAAGTCTCACTGGAGCGTCAGTTCCCCCCACTCGGTAGGTGAAGCAACGGAGACCTAGAGCCCTTGACAGAAGATGTGGCTCAAAGCCAAGAATCTATTACCAGCAAAGCCGGAGTTCAGATGCAGTGTGGTTCCCTGGTATCCTAAGAAAAGCGTGTCCATCTGGTGATTATTTATCCGTGAACTCCCTCTAATCCCACCACACGTGCCCTTCATCTGAAGGGTTTTACCTTCATGTAAGAAACCTTGGGCCTAACACCATACAGAATTCGCATCTCTGATTTGGCTGTGAGTCCCATGTCCCACTGCTGTGTACCTGTTGCTGCTGACTCCACAGATAGCTCTCTTGGGACATATGTCTTTATACGGCTCTCCCAGTGAGAGGCAGTCGTTGTTCAATAGATGCCCTAACTAGGAAAGCCTTCTTCTCCAGGACCTTCCCTCACAGCTCCCTCTCACTGAGTCATCAGCCTAGCTTCCTTTTCTCTCAGTCTACATGTTCACTCAAGTCTCTCCTTCAGCGAGAAAAGGCAACAGAGGCTATTCTGTGTGTAGCTGAGACTGCCCCTCTCCCTACTGCTCAAAGGAGATGTCTTACTACCTAGAGACCCCTGCTCCTTTGATTTGCTCTTGAGTAAACACAGTATGCTGAGTACCTCCACCATTTGAGTGAAATCTCACTGAGAAAGTGTTCTGAGGCTATAGTCAGCCCGTTTCCATTCTGTCTTAACCAAGCCTCTCCATCTCTTAAGTGTTTCCAGTCACTGTTTTTAAGTTTGGTGGTGGTGGTATTTTAAGGTTGGGTCTTTCTGTGTTGCCCAGACAGGCATCTAACTCCTGGCTCAAGATATATTTCTTCTTCAGCCTTCTAAGTTTTCAAGTCCAACGCTGTGCCACACTGCACTGGTTCATTTGATGACTTAGTGTTCTCACTCCCACTTTGTGGTCTGCTTGGGTTCCTTCTGAACTCCTACACCTGCACTTCAAGTACAGTTGATCAGGGTTGTCTTCCTGGACATTCACCCTTCAGAACTGCTCTGACTGTCCATGTCTGGAGTTGCGACGCCTGCATCTCCCATTCTACCGTCACGCTGTCAAATGAGGTCTCTCCCCATGATCTGACCCTTACCGCTCCCTTCTTTCTCCTTTGGGGTATCTCAGGAGCATTCGAGTGTCAGTGTGGCCCCTTTTCTCCCTGCAGTCCCCACATCAGTCAGTAGGTCATCATCCACTCCACAGAGCACCACCATCAGTATAAGTCCAGCCTCCATCCTCCGCCGCCTGTAAGCACAGCTCAGTTCTGTCTCCTTAGGTGAGTCTCAGATGCCCTCTCACACAGTGCCATAGCCCTTCTCTGGCAGTTACCCTTTGTGTCTGCGATACTTCCCCGTTTTCTGTTGTCAGAGTGAGTTCTTTATCCATCAGGACTTCAAGCTTTACTGCTGGTGTTTCTTTATGATAAATACTCTTCTCTTGTCTTAATTCAATCTTCATATTCCCTGTCTACAGAAATGCCTAGAGCTTACCACGTCCCCAGTAAATATTTGTTGAACAGGATGAGACTTTCTAGAATAATCAAGAGTGTAGAAAATGTATTGGAAATTATTGTATTGGGGTGGTGGGTGGGGGGTGGTCCTTAGGGAAGAACCTACAAATTCTTATTCAGTGTACCTTTTTTTTTGTGAGTGTGTACAGTTGTTTGGAAAGCACTGGATTTTAACATGTAACCCATTCCATTCCCGGATCCCCTCTCTACCTTTATTCTCACTCTTGTCTGTCCCAGCTTACTCTCTTACAATCAGCTTTCTGTCCCCCCAGAAAGAGGATTTAGGTGCCTCCCATCCAAGTAGGTGCCCCTGGCATGGCACCTGTCAGTCATGTGCTCCTGTGTGCATAGTGCCTAACCTAGCTCTGCCTACTAGCTATTAATGAATAATGAGGGAGTAGATATTGAAATCACCAGATGTTTGTGGATGTACTGTTGAATCTCTGTAGAGCAGATGTCTTCCCACCCAACTGACCCCTGAATATACAGTTTAACTTTCTTGAGTTCAACCTGAGAGCCATTCTTGTATTTGAGGTGAGTTAAAGTTCTACCTGCTTCAGTTAACCGTTGTTAATCAGACCAGCTGCCCAATTACTGTGTCTCAATCAAAGTATATATTATCAAAGCCTTCTTGTTTATGAGTCATATATGCCATTGATGTTTAGAAGAGGAATTAGTTTCTACGCTAAATGCAAAATAGCCACAAAAGCTGGCATACACATGTGATAATATTTTGTGTCTGTGTGTGAAGTTTAAAGAGTGTTGGGTTTTGATGCTCTACCTTTGAATGAAGTGAGGCTGTATTATAAAAATCACTAAGTTCTAGGCAAGTGCTTGAGAAGTGTAATTAGAATCTCTGAATATGAAAACTGACAGATGTAGTGTTTTCATGACATTGAGAAAAGTTGCAGTGTCTGCTAATAGGTAGACCTATGTTATAAAAATTTGGAAATAGGGACTGGAGAGATGGCTCAGCAGTTAAGAGCACTGACTGCTCTTCCAGAGGTCCCGAGTTCAATTCTCAGCAACCACATAGTGGCTCACAACCATCTGTAATGGGATCAAATGTGCTCTTCTAGGCTGCCTGAAGACAGCTGTAGTGTACTCATATAAATAAAAAATAAATAAATCTTTTCAAAAACGCGGAAATAGGATTTAATATTCAAAACAATTAGACTGATCTCCAAGTTATTATTAAAGTAAAAAGATACTAACACAGGGTAGCTTTAGCAAAACAATAAAATTACAAATTTAAACATTGGGGAAAATGGTGTTTATCATGAGAAAAGGGTCTAAAACGAGCATTAGAAATAGATGTCCTCACTCTTTCTAGAGTACCTGCATTTTCCCCGTGAATTGTCTCTTTATTCCTCTCTCAACCAGCCTCCTGGCCATCTGGCAAAAGATGGCTTCCTCTTACCACTGAAGGTTCTCTGTCCTCTTTCAGTTCAACCTGAATTAGAGTCTCAGTTCCAATTTCAGCCTCTCAGAAGGGAAGTTAGTTCATGCTGCATAAGTCAGGAATCCACTGCCCTCCCAGTAACTATAGCCAAGGAGCCGGGCCATGTGATGGCAATGTGATACGACAGCAGCCACCCAGATCCTCAGGCACTTCTCAGACAAGATGGGCTGTCATGTGCTGGACTGGCCACCCTTTCACCGCCAGACTCCAAGGAAGTATGAAGTTAAAAGTACTCTGTAGTATTATTCGTCAGGTAATGGGCCTGATTGCCAGTGTCTTCCAACTAATGACTCACCTTGATGCCAGGTTCTAGCTCCGGTGCTCATGCTTCATTCTGTAGAACAGAGAGCAGAGAGAAGCGCCCGCTACGGGCACTCTTTGTGCTTCTGTTTGTTAAGCAGAAGAGAACATTAGCTCTGTTTTCCCAGGGATACGTACAGGCAGTGAATGTCTGAATAAATCCAAAGCAAATTATAGTGTACAAAGAAAGTTAAAATGGGGAGGGAAAGAGAGAGGGAGACAGACATACAATTAGAGCAAGCCCTTTCTACAGGCCTTGAAACCAAGGGGATGGCAATGGTAATCATACGATTCTGTTTACATTTTATCTACTCATAATTTCAGCATACACATAAACACTGTGGTTTGCATTTAAACATTTACTAGTTTATTGAAAATAGTAACTACTAAAAGATTTTTATAAAAATAAATTAAATATAAATACATGCCACTAATATTGGTTGGCAACTTTAATATTGACTGAAATGTTTAGCTTTTATTTTCCAATTTTAAATTGATATGCTTCCAGCCCAGAGTTTGATATAATTATAAATAAATTCTGCTAGTGTCAAGCAGTTAAGTGTATGGTAGGAGTTACTAATTCAGTCAACTCTATAAGGAGTTTTGGACTAAAATTTTACAAATAACACCAGACTGAAAGACATTTTCTCTATGGGGCATTCAGGCAATTTCTAAAGATATGCCAGAATGTGTTTTGGTAGTATGATGGATTGTCTCCAGTGATCTTACTGATGGTAAAGGACCAAGGGCTGAAAGACTGTAGGATACATGAGGTTTGAGAGCTGTGCCAATACATTGGTTGCCAATACCAGTGGAGAAAACTACTCTGGAAGCAAACCAGATCTAGTGGTAATTAATAGAGCCTTTACCTAGCTTTGTTTTGTTGTTTTGGTTTTGGTTTTGGTTTTGGTTTTTTTTTTTTTTTTTTTTTTTTTTTTTTTTTTTTTTTAGACAGGGTTTCTCTGTGTAGCCCTGGCTGTCCTGGAACTCACTCTGTAGACCAGGCTGGCCTCGACCTCAGAAATCCACCTGCCTCTGCCTCCCAAGTGCTGGGATTACAGGCGTGCGCCATCACTGCCTGGCCTTTTACCTAGCTTTGTTAAGTAGAGCAACCCCTGTTGGTGTGTATCTGGTGCTTCTGTGTAAACAGCTGAGAGCTCACTAGCTCATTACTATAGGTTCAGTGTAGTTCAGTGTACAGCTCAATGTGGACAGGCCATGTCAGTTCTGTCAGGTTGTCTGGAGTCCTGGGCACCTTCCATGTCCCACTCCACCATCCTGAGTCCCCTCCATCCATGCTGGCCCAAGGGACAAGCGTGAGCTTGGACCAGGTCTGTACCAGAAAGCATCCATCACCCCGTCATGATGTAGTTCAGGACGGAGTCATACATACCACATCTGTCTCTAAGGAGGATGGAGAATGTATAGTCAGGACCCAGAAGGAAAACAGCATTAGTATTTTCAGTGTTTGCCATACTGTCAGATGGAGATTCGATAGGCTATGGACACACTAGGAAAGAGAAATGCTGGGGTTTTTTGTTTGTTTGTTTGTTTGTTTGTTTTGTTTTTTAAAAAAAATAGGGTAAGGGTCCTTTTCATCTTCAAAAGAATTTTATTGAAAATAATTAAGATTATTTCAAAGTTACTTGTCAAAAGAAAATAATATTTGAAATTCAGTAGGTCACCTTACCTCTCTAGTAGTACTATAGGTAGTGGTGATAGCTTCCACAGACCACCTGTGACTCTCTAGTTCTGTCCACACTGAGAAATCCAGAAGAAAATGAGAGTTTATAGAGGCTGAAAAGTGCTCAGCTCTGGTCAGAAGACTGATAGGCATTCCCTCTCTGCACAACCCCACTGTGCAGTCGTCTGCTGGTGTATTCTGCACCACCGCAAATCTAGTTTAGAAGATTGACAGGTGACCACTTGTTGAATGCCCCCATAGTATGGCCCAGTGGGGTGTGTGCAAGGGTGTGTGTGTCTGCTGTTCCTCTAACAAGAACCTGAGACAGTCACTTACAGGAGGAACGTGTGTACGTCTGCGTTGTGGAGGTCCCAGTCCCTGATGGCTGCTGAGCTCTGTTGCTTAGGGACTGTTTCAAGGCAGCACATTGCGGTTGGAGTGTGTGGCAGAGCAGACTCCTGCCTGTGGCCAGGGAGTGAGAGAGAGGAACAGAAAAGACCCAAGTCCTGCAGTCAGTCCTCTGTGGGTGTGTCTTCCATAGACGTTGATTCTGCTTCTATACTAGCTTATAGCACTGAGCACTTAACTGCACCCCATGTGCCATCAGAAGTTTGTCTGAGCGCATACCAACCCCTGTGCATGCTCTTAGGTTACAAGTAAGGAGCCGTCAGACAACTGGCCAGGGTCTGAACAGCTGTTTAAGTTCACAGACTCTGTCCCATGTCTGCCTAGGACAGAATCTAACTATGAACGTAAATCTAACTGGGACCTCCTAAGCATCAAGCTACAGTGTAGGAATTAAGACACCAAAGAGAGAAACATCACAAGGCGTGGGGGTGGGGGTTCTATCCTTGAATAGTAGGAAAATAGAGTGCTGCTTCTTAACCTTAAGTTCCGTGGATCTAGTCCATTAGCCCACAGCAGAAAACCCCCATCCAGGAAGTTTATATGGAGAGATTCAGACTGGGCAGTTTAAGAGCAGGAGTCCTTCTGTAAGCGGAACTGCCTATGTTTTCAAGGCCTCGAGTTGGTTCTGAGTAGCTACTCCCTACCCGCATGTAGCACAGCATTACTGATGAGTCTGTCGGTTTTATAGTCTAGTTGAATTTGAGCTGGACATTTAACAGTTCACTAAAAGATGACTGAGCATATGCCCTGTGCAAAGCTCTACACAAATTCTTTTAAATAACATAGTGAAGAAAGTACACTCATCCAGCTCAGACGGTGACCAGTAGAAACAGGATTATCTTCAGCATGACAGGCAGGCCAGCATGATGTGGAGCCCACCCTTGAGGTCTGTGGCTGGCGAGTCAGACAGGAGACAGTGACGCTGGGTCCCTACATTACACAGCCATCTTTCCTCTTAGGTAGTGTCCTGTGAGTCTTTGCATCAGCTTCACTGACAGAACCACATGCCATACAACTCCCCTAGTCAGAGCGCTGACTGGATTTTACAAGTTCTCAAAGCTGGGCAGCCATCTTGACAACAGTCACAGCAGAAACCCTCTGCTAGCATTCCCGTCCCATTTTCTACCCGGCCCCCCAGCTCTAGCAACTGCAAATGGACTTTGTGTCTCTGTAGACTTGCCGTTTGGACATCACATACAGATATGTTGGTGTGGTCTGGTTCGTCTGGCTTCCTTGACTCAGCATGATGCTTTCCAGCTTCATCCATGTAGAAGCATGTGTCCATACATCCCTCTTCATGCCGTGTCATCTGTTGTGTGGACATCTCACGTTATTGACTCACGAGCTAGCGGTCGTGCTGCTTGTTTCTCTCTGTTGCCTGTGATGACGATGCTGCGTGAACATTGTGTACACGTGGACGTGAGCTTTTCTTTTCACTGCTTGTGGTGTTCATCTCAGAGTGCAACTGCTGGGTCCTGTGGTAACTCTGTGTTTATCCTTTTTAGGAACTGCCAGGCTGTTTCCCACAGCGAGGGCGCCATTTTCCATTTCCACCAGCAGTGTACGAGGGGTCCAATTGCTCCACGTCCTCGCCGGCCCTTGTCTCTGCCTGTCTTTCTAACTGTAGTCATTTAGTGGGTGTGAAGTGGTGTCTCATTGTTTTGCCTTACATTTCTCTGATGGATTAATATTGTGGTGTTTATATTACTAACCTGGAGCAGAAGTTTAAATCTCATACTTTCACATAGAAACCACCGCATATTACTGGAGTAACCAGTAATTCTGAAGCAAAACCATAGTTCTGTACCAGATAAATGTTGTTCATGAAGTTATGCTTGAGAAAAAGAAAAAAAAAACATAAAGTAAAATGACTTGGGATAAGGATAACACACTCACCTGGGACATAAGTCTTGAAGTATGAATTCATCTGCAGTATTCCTTATCTGTGTTACTAAAGTGCTATTATATGACATTTACTGGATAATCCAGACAGCACTTTGACTAAATCCACAGGCTGGTGTCACTAGGTAAACACCTGAGAATGGAAATGCGTGTCTCTTCTGGTTTTATCAGTTGAGATTAAAGGTGGTTTACAGCACAGGAAACCTTTTCTCCACCACTGCATCTCAGAGCGGGCCAATAATCTGCCACCTGAAACTACTTAAAATAGGTCGGGCTTTCTTGACTGTCCTGTGGCTGTGATGACATCAGGACCTGACTGCAGAGGGGAGAATAGAGCATTTCTCAGACTTTGCTTCCGTGTCCTTTGTCCCCAGTTAAAAGCACTGCCCTTTTTAGCCCTTACCTCTGTCTGGTTCTCAGATGTTTTCTACACTGTCTCTTCTCCCTGTGGAGCGCCTAGTCTGCTCATAATGGTTTCTGTCAAGGAAATAACACATGTGCAGGCCAGAGGTGTGTGAGTCTCACCAGCCCTAGATATCTACAAAATGAGGAGGGGGCCGGTTGAGGAGAAAAACAATCTCGAACCAAATTCAGAAAATGATTTCTCTAGAAAGAGTCTCAGGATAGCTCCGAAAGCTCTCCCAGGACAGGTAACTTCACAGGAGACCAGTCATCCTCGATGACACAGAGAGCCTCTCCCAGAGGGAAGCTTCGAGTGTGCTGGGCATTCCTGACTGCGTGTGGCACTGTTTGCAGAAGGCCTGCAAGGGACCAAGGAGAAAAGAGAAAGAAAGAGCAGGTAGTTCCTCCCTTCGTAGTTTCCACCTCTGCCTTATCTGCTCCTCGACTTAATGTGGACCTGTGACTCGGCTGGGGAGTGCTCCCAAAGAAGAACTAGATTGATTGGCAGAATTTGATTTCTGCCACCCCAAAGTAATGGGAGGCGACAACTTTAGACAGGCTGGTGAAAGCCTTCGTGAATTCTCTCTTGACACTTTTTTGTTAATTGAAACACTGCTCCGGGAGGCATAAGCACAGCCTGGACCACGTGCCTTCAGAACTCCTACAGAGGAACCAGACAGTGGCCATCGCTCTGTCAGTAGGACTTGTGATTTGGGTCTGATTTTAAAGCGACTGGCCCTCAAGTAATAGAGAAATAGATGATGGTAAGTGCTTGTTGCGCTGGGCCATGTGCTCAAACCGCTCGAAGGGCCGTGGCCAGCTCCCGGCTCACCTTTCCCACAGCCTCCCACATGACAGCCATCCTCAAGTGCTTGCCTGCCGCATCCACTGCGCCCTTAGCTCAATGCGCATCAGCCTGTGACCGCACGCACGTGTTCTGTGAGGAGCGGGGGAGGGATGGGAGCCGAGAGGCTGAGAGGGCTGTGTAGCTCAGCCACACTGGGATGCCAGCTGGCGGGCTTGGCTGCCGCAGAGCTTATTTTCCATTGGATTCTGAGTTTCCATGCAGCAGTTTTTACAGGAAGCCTCGGCACCTCTCACTCATTCCCACACAGGAGGGGATGATGGCCGAGGAAACGCAGATTCATTTGTTCCTGTAACAAAATAACCAAATGTGCTTCTGTGGAACAAAAATGGATTTGAAAGTTTGCTTGTTCTTTTCTATTACGAAATTGAAATAAAAAAGGAATGTTACCTGTACTGATTTTCTTATTTCATGTGGAAAATAAGAATATGTCTAGAGCCTGAGCTCTAGACAGTGATTGTTGTCTACAATCACTGGCTCACTGAAATTGTTATCACTTTACTGGACCACTATTCTATGAGGGTTCTTAAAAAATCTCTCTCTCTCTCTCTCTCTCTCTCTCTCTCTCTCTCTCTCTCTCTCTCTGTCTCTGTCTCTCTCATACACACACACACACACACACAGAGTTAATACCTGCTTGCTCCATTCTGACTTGTGTGCTTTCCCGCTAAGGTGAGTGTCTGCATATGCTGTGACTAACGCTGCCCTCCTGTAACAGACGCCTGTCCAGAGGGGAGCTCTCGGAGCCAGCCGTGCCCCAGACGCTCCCTCGCCTTCCTCCCCACCACGCACTCGCAGAAGCAATTCTTTCCTCTGCCCCTAAGTGACCCCTTGGGTAAACCAGGCCCTGAGTCCAGCAGCTTATTCCATTTTCTAGTAGAAATTTTTTTTCTGATTTGAGGGAAATTTTATGTTCACTGCATCTCGTTCTTAAAAGTGTCCCTTCCAGAGTGACACATGGAAAATGAGGGTGGGATGCCTTAATTAAGAGACTTTCGTTGATTGCTCCCAATAAGTAAAGTAATTATGCAGTGTATCGGAATATGAATACGTATGCTTGTAATATTAACCCTTGATGTGGAGGAAGCAGCCTGGCCTTTGAAGTCAGATAATTGCAAAACTAATGCTGACTGGATGCCAGGCACTGTTGCAAGCTCCTTTCTAAGTTAGTTCACTCCCGCTTACCTCAGCCCTCTGAGAGTGCTCTGTTAATACGCCCATTTCACAGACAGGAGGAAACCTGAGGTGGGATTAAGAAAGCTCTTTTGAGTGTGGGAACCAGCAGTTGAAATCAAGTGTCCTGTCTGAGTCCAGGCTTCCAGTTCTGGCGCTACACTCCAGTCACCAGAGCTCCAGGAGCTAACCCTCCTCACAGCACTGACCCACCCGTGAGAATGGCCAAGACTCTGAGGAATTAAATGGAGAGCAAACACTGCTCTGCAGAGGCGGTAGGTTTGGTTCCCGCTGTCAGACAGCTCACTCTGTTGTCGCCCTAACTCTTGCTTAGGGGGTCCAGTGCCACCGTCTGGCTTCTGTGACTGCCTGCACCCAGGCCTGCAGACCCACACAGGGCTGTGCACAGAATTTAAAATTAATACATTGTTTCTTTCAAACTAATTAAATAGCTCTATCGAGAGAGCATGACCAGGGAGGGATTCTTTTTGGTTTTGTTTTTGTTTTTTGTTTTTCAAGACAGGGTTTCTCTGTGTAGCTCTGGCTGGCCTGGAACTCACTTTGTAGACTAGGCTGGCCTCGAACTCAGAGATCCACCTGCCTCTGCCTCCCAAGTGCTGGGATTAAAGGCGTGCACCACCACCGCCCGGCTCAGGGAGGGATTTTTTTTCTTTTTCTTTTTCTTTTTTTTTTCTTTTTTTTTTTTTTTTTTTTTTTTTTTTTTGGTTTTTCGAGACAGGGTTTCTCTGTGTAGTTCCAGCTGTCCTGGAACTCACTCTGTAGACCAGGCTGGCCTCAAACTCAGAAATCCGCCTGCCTCTGCCTCCCAAATGCTGGGATTAAAGGCGTGCGCCACCACCCGCCCGACATCAGGGAGGGATTCTTAATGGTGACTCTACACCTAACTCCTTTGTGGGTTTCTTTTGTTTTTTGTTTTAGTTTAGGCCCCACCCAGAGAACTCATGATTCATTTCAGTACCGTGTGGTATGTGGTCTCTTGTGACCAATTTAAGATCCCTGTCAGAATCACTTCATAGTAAGCAAAGTGGCTTTTTAAATGACTCTTCCTGGTGACTGTACACCTCGTTCAGTGCTAGCCAGCCTGGACTACGACGGGACGGTGGGAAAGGGCCAGCCTCATAACCTGTAAAAGTTGTCCCTGAGGTACATAAGCCGCCGCCTTCACCCCACGCACTGCGGAGAGCTAGCATATTTAAAGACTGACCGATGCACCTGAGAAGGAGTGTGTTGGTTCCCCCTCTCTCTGATGGCTCCTCAGTTGTGACCCCGTGAACCATCGTGAAAGTAAACCTTTAAAGATGTAGAGTGTCGCCCACAAACATTTTACATTTTTAGGTCCGGGAACAGTGGAGCTCAAGAGAGCTTAACTCTTCTGGCTGATCCAGGCTTCCCATCACCAGGCCCCTTACTCCGGGGAGGAGGAGGCACTTGTCAGCACACTGCTTTCCAAAAGAGAAAGGAGTTCTCCCAGACAGCAGTCACCCCTGCTCTGTTGAGACTGAAGCACACTTGATTTATAAAGCAAGCATTTAAGAAAATGTCGCATAACCTGAAAACTTGTCTGAGCATATGATTTTAGTTCTCTTTTGCAGGAACTGACTTACTTCAAGGCCATGCCATTTAGATCTCAGGCTAAGCCAAATCAGAGGTGACAAGGCACTTTAGTGACCTGAGAGGCTGTGCTACCTCAACAGGGTGGTGCTGTCCCATTCAACAGTCATTTATTGAGTGCTTACAAGACCCTGTGATTCACGTGTTGAAAGGACACTGTCCTAACCCTTAAGTACATGGGAGAGGGAGGCAGTGCCGTTCAGCTGCTGTTAACGGTGGAGGAAGATATGAGTAGGCAGGAAGGGCCCTGGACGGAGCCAGGAGTAGGACAGGGGAGGGGATAGGGCTGAGCTACAAAGCTTCCTGTGGGAGGGACAGCCATAGTGATTCCTAGAGGACAGGTTCCTATGGATGGAGAACCTTCCAGCTGTTCACTCATGGACAGTGCAAACATCCTACCTGACCAGTATCTCCCCGACTGCAGGTAATGCCTGACATGACCTGCTGGCTTCAGTCTTAGCTGGCCTACTGGCCTACTGGCATCAGGTCATAACATTATTTGAACTTTTTTGGTTTTTCAAAACTGGGTTTCTCTATATAGCCCTGGCTGTCCCGGAACTTCCTCTATAGACCAGACTGGCCTCGAACTCAGAAATCTGCGTGCCTCTGCCTCCCTAGTGCTGGGATTAAAGGTGTGCGCCACCACTGCCTGGCCATTATTTGAACATTTTTAAGAGTCATTTTCTGTCTCACAATGATTAGGGTTACATGAGCTCATAGGAATAAGATGCTTGGGACTTTCCTTTTCGCCTCTGGTTTGTGTCACCACAAACTCTTCTGTTCACCACTTGACAGGGTTACAGAGGAACAAGTAACACCCTCAGCACCTACGCTGCTGGGAAAGGGGACCCATGGTACATGCACCTTCAAGAGAGGCCTGTGCCACCAGCCACAGTAAACCTTATCTCCAATGTCATTGGAATTGATGCCACTCTGACCGGTGGCTCCTGGTGTCCATCTCCGTGCCCTTTAGCAGAATAACCTCTCTATACTTGGCTCTCTTCTCAAGATAAGGAATAATAATAGCTCTTACTATACCACACTACCTTGTGGGCCTGGGGGTAGAGGCTGACACTGAATGAACTCACTCCTGGGGCAGCAGAACAATTTGTCAGCTGTTAGGAGACAGAGTTTAGTTTCTTCCATGTGAGACTAAGACACATACAAGGACTTCTGCGTCCAGAGCTCCATTTCCTCAGATGCTACTTCTTCATTCAAGCCAGAGTGTGCTCCGTTCATGGCTGTGTTCCAGACAGTTCTCAGCACCTGGGATGAACTCAGGAATCAGTCCACACAGAGTCTGAGCTGTGCTGTGGGAGTCAGCCTGGCACATTTCAGGACTGGAAAGAGAGACAGAGGAAGGAAAAGGGATGAGAACACAGCTTACAAGGCCCAGAAGGCACAAGCCCTACCAAGCCATTGTAGTAAAAACTGAGGGCAGAATGAACAACTATTAGGGACTCTTGAGCTTGTAGGAGATAGTAGGCATCTGGGGTCTGTTTTATTTGAAATAAGCAGATAAAGCCTTTATGTAAAGCAGATGACACTGTCTCCAAGGGAGGCAATGGAGAGGAGCTTGTAAAAACAGTGAGTGAACCCAGGACTCTTTGGTTTTGAAATGCACCTTGGTAGAAGGGTGTGTGTGTGTGTGTGTGTGTGTGTGCGTGCGCGCGCACGCGAGTGTGTGTGTGTGTGTGTCTGTCTGTCTGTCACAAGATTGGAAATAGTAAGATTAATTTGGGACTGCCCTTGGCCTCTGTGTAAGCCCCTTGTTCAAGAACTGGGGAGGAAAGGACTAGACCAAAGAGTCCAGCCTCGCAATGCTCACTACTTGGGTCTTTTTCCTGGAACACTAAGCAGGTACACAGTCCAAGAAGGTACAGCGTCCCTGCCCACTGTTAAAGACCCCGGCGTTGCCAAGTGCTTGCTAAGGGCAGAGGCAAAAACTAAACTACAGTTTCCTGTTCCTGGTTATGCCAGACCAGAAAATGAGGTGGCTTTCAGAGCAGCTGCAATGACCCGTGCACCTGCACTCTAGCTGTGACTCACAGTAGTAGCCTGTGGAAACTGGCAGACTCCTTGTTCTACAAGAAGTTGTTCTGAACCGAGTGGACACCCCCAAACCTCAAGGTAGAATATGAAGGACAGGCAGAAGGGTTATTGAAATAAGGCAGCTTATTTTGCAGGACAAAATGAAAACCTGCCAGACAATCTTAATCTATACATTACTGATTTGAAATTCATGGGACCTCTGAAGGAGCTGAGCTGTTAAAATAATAATGATGATGATAATAACAATAATAATAATAATGTGGGAAGTTTTATTTAGCTGCCTGTTATTTATTTACAGAGCACAGTGCTGGCCACCAACAGTCCACATAAGTGACCACTGGCTTCTACCTCTGACTGTGTAGGTAATTTCTAAGTATTTAGGGTAGAGTGTAACTGCCCTAAGCTGTGTCCTGATTCCAGTTGCTGTACACAGATTCAATTTGTACTTACCCAACAACAAAAGAAAAGAGAATAAAACAAAAAATAATGTGGCTGGGGAGGGTAATTCTCTCCGACTTTCCGGAGGGCAGCCTGCTGTTCCTCCAGTTGACCCCAGCTTTCTATTGCTTTCTCCTGTCTCCCAGTGTAAGGTTTCATTCTATCGAGTGTTTGAAGATAACATTTTCATATAACATAGCCCCAAGATGCTTTATCTGCTTGCTCTAAGCAAAGACGTAGCATTCTTTCCACTGCTAAAGGAAATACTGGCCATGCTTGGCCTTACCAAGGGGTCAGTTGTTCTTTGACTTCTATGGTATTTTCATCATGTTCTTTGGCTAGAGAGTTTATGTTCTAAAAGAGATACAGTTCATTGTAGTGATAGATGTACAGGGCAAAGTCAAACCTTTTATAAATTCAAGAATCTGACAAATTGAGACCATAGGGAAGTCATTGGACTTCTGTCTGTAGCTAGTCATTGCCCACATTTTTTACAAATCTGTAAAACGAAGATAGTTATATTTACATCACTGACATTGTGATGTTTAGATGAATTATAAAGATCCTGACAAGCACGTTGAGATACTGTCCATTGCCAGGCATCCCTGCGGTATGGCTGTGGGCTACCTATGGAAGCCAAGGGCCGGATGTAGGGAGAGGGATGACGTAATCTATATGATTCTAGAGAAGATGAGCATGGGGACTGTAGAGGGGTCATGGCTAGCTCGGTACTTGCTGTGCTAGCATGGGGGACCTGTGTTCAGATGGTTTGCACCCATGTAAAAATGTCAGGCCTGGCAGCACGTGTCTGTAACCCCAAGGCTTAGAAGGTGCAGACAGGAAGACCCCTGGGACTCTGGCTAGCAAACCTAGCCCAGTGGGTAAGTTCCAGGCTTGATGAGAATCTGACATCTCAGGGGGAAAAGGATAATAAGGTGGAGAAGATCGTAGGAAGACACCCAGTGTCGACCTCCAGCCTACCCACAAGTGCACACAGAAAGCAGAGACTGCTCTGGTGTCTGGGCTAAGCCATAGCAATCCTGGAATAAGGAGATCCTGGCCTATCGGCAAAGATGAGGGCCTGGACGAAAGACAGTGGCAGTGGAACTCAGAGGGCAGCCTGCAGGAACCGAGCTCAGGCCAGCAAGTCTGAAGGCAAGCACCTTTACCTGCTGAACTGTTTCGCTGGCCCAGGGCTTGGCAGTCTTAAAAGTACACTAGATAGGACATAGGGACCATTTGGTTAAGGGAACATGGGAAGAGTTAGTTCTAAAGCCAAGGATGGCTTTGAGTTCTCTAGCTCAGGGGGTGGAATGATAGAAAGGTTGAGCCAGCTGGGGCAGAGAGTAATAGAAGGTACTGCTGTAATACAGGCAGAAATTATATGCCTGGGGTTGAGCTCAGGAACTTAATGTACTACTTGGTTTAGTCATCATGACAAGTCTGCAGGGGTAAGCAGTGGCTTTTCCATTTTACCACTGTGCAGATGTAAGCTCAGGGGAACCCAGGGCACGGGGGAGAACATGAGAACAGGCATGTGCAACGGCAAAGGCTGCTTTTACACCACGTTAAGTAAACTCACTCTACAGCTCAGGGTGGACTGGGGTTATATGGCCCAGTCTGGCTGCAAACTCACAGCAGAACTCCCACATCAGCCTCCCAAGTGCTGGGATTGCAGGTGTGAGCCACCACACTGAGCAGGGCGGAAAAAGATACACTTGAATTGCTAGTGTTGGGTGAGGTCTCTTGAAGACAGCCGGAAAATCAGACCTGGAGCTCAAGAGAGGGCTAGGGTAGAGGGGCTGATGGGGAGGTGGGAGCAAGTAGTCTGGTCTTCATTAGATCCTTACCTTGATAGGCACTCTTCACCTTAAGAGGTTTCTCTTGTGTTAAACATTGTTAACACAGAGACCTAGGGTGCTAGAAAGACGGCTCAGCAGCTAGGAGAGCCCACTGTTTTGTGGCGGATGCTGGTTCAGTTCCCAGCACCCACACAACGGTGGCCAGCCACTTCTGACTCCACTCTCAGGCTGCTGTAGGCTCCTACATGTACACGGTACACATAAACTCACATAGAGAAACATGTGCATAAAATGAATCTTTAAAAAAGTCATAAAAGAGAGCCAGGTGGTGTTGGCACACACCTTTTAACACAGTACTTGGAAGGCCAAGGGAGGCAAATCTCTGTGAGTTTGAGGCCAACCTAATCTACAGAGTGAGTTCCAGGACAGCCAAGGCCATACAGGGAAACCCTTCTCAAAAAATCAAACAAACAGGGCTAGAGAGATGGCTCAGTGGTTAAGAGCACAGACTGCTCTTCCATAGGTCCTGAGTTCAAATCCCAGCAACCACATGGTAGCTCACAACCATCTGTAACAAGGTCTGGCTCTTCTGGAGTGTCTGAAGACAGCTACAGTGTACTTACCTATAATAAATAAATCTTGTTTTATCTTAAAAAGTCAAACACAAATACAAAAATATTAGAAAGGCAAATTCATGGAAGAGCAGAGGCCCTGGGGTTTGAGTCTGCAGGTTTGAGTTCTTGCTGCACTAGTCGCTGCAGGATGGTGGGCAGCTCTCTTAGCCTCTGTGCCGTCCGCAAGTCCACAGGGCCTGGAAAGGATGAACACTGTCCTTGGCACACACGAGACGGGGCTCTTAACAAAGCAGCCACTGTGGCTGAGGACCCATTTTCCAGCCCAGCACAGATCCCTCCGCGTCAGCTCTCACCTACCATGACGAGGAGAGTATAACGCCTGGCTCCACTTCGTGAGCACCTAGTCCATTACGTCCCTGCCGGAGAAAAGGCACGCTCTCCTTTTTAAAATGGAGGCCTCCGAGCCTGCTTGGTGACACACAGCTGTAATCACAGCACTCAAGTGGCAAAACCAGGATAGTGAATTCTAGGCCAACTTGAGCTGTATAGCAATATGCTTTCTCTCTTCCTCCCTCCCTCCTTCCTCCTTCCTCCTCCTCCTCCTCCTCCTCCTCCTCCTCCTCCTCCTCCTCCTCCTCCTCCTTCTCTCTCTCTCTCTCTCTCTCTCTCTCTCTCTCTCTCTCTCTGGCGCGCGCGCGCGCGCGCGCACACACACACACACACACACACACACACACTTGTGCGTTAGAAACACTCCCTTCCTTCCAGTCCCACACCACACAATATAGTCTATTTCAAAGTCTGCCAGTCTCGGGACTGAAGCAATAATAGCTCAGCAGTTAAGAGCACTCCTTGCTGTTCTTACAGAAACCTGAGTTCAGTTTCCAGCACTAACATCAGATCCACTGTTACTACAGCTCCGGGGTATCTGACTACCTTTTCTGGCCTCTGAGGGCACCTGAATACATTCATACAGACACATACGCATAAATAAAAATGACTTTCAAAAAAAGGGAAGAAGTCTGACAGCCAAGATAGGGCTTTGGAAGCATGGCGACAGTGGTGTCTGGTTTATCACAGGCGCGGTGGGCAAGCCAGCAGCCGGACCTGGCCTGGGCTCAGTTTATCACAGGCGCGGTGGGCAAGCCAGCAGCCGGACCTGGCCTGGGCTTAGTTTATCACAGGCGCGGTGGGCAAGCCAGCAGCCGGACCTGGCCTGGGCTCAGTTTATCACAGGCGCGGTGGGCAAGCCAGCAGCCGGACCTGGCCTGGGCTGTTTATCACAGGCACGATGGGCAAGCCAGCAGCCGGACCTGGCCTGGGCTCAGTTTATCACAGGCGCGGTGGGCAAGCCAGCAGCCGGACCTGGCCTGGGCTCAGTTTCAAAGCGTCAGATCACAGAGGAATGCAGTCTTCTCCCTGTAGCCGGATGAAATTTTCCAGGAGACCTTCTGAGCTGCGAGTGGACAGCCCCATGTGGCGTGTCTGTTGGCCTCCTTTGGCACTCATGGCAACAAGAAACAAACCCTGCAGTTTAAAATAAGTAGTTGGAGAGCTCAGAGCAGGTGGTCATAACTCAGTATGAAGCCACCAAACACCTCATCTTCCTGACTGGCACCTTTCTAAATTCCCCCCAAAGACCTCAGAATACCTACCTCTCTCAACAGCGACAGGCTTGGCATTGTGACTGAAAGAGGCCCATCGCCTTCTTGGACCTCTCTGAAGGTCCCACAGGCTGGATTTACAAAGAGTCTTTTGACCAAGCAGCGGTGTAAGTGACTTTATGGAAGACAAGCCAGCGCTTGTTTCCTCTCCGTGCTGTAAGGGTTAAGAGTCATCACTGTGGTCGCCAAGGTCAGACACCAGCTCTCAGTGTGCTGGTTCCAGCCACGGATGTGTTTGGGTTGGCCAGGGGAGTTGTATACACATGTATCTGCCGGTTGCAACATACACCGGTTAGAAGGATTCGCATCGCTATCAGCATTTCCGGCTTCTTTCAGCCTGTGTTGTCACTGACCATGTAGAAACTGTCTGCCTCAGTGAGATGGAGGTCCCTCATTGGCCTTCCACCTTGAAGTAGCTTCGGCCTGGCCTACTTCCTGTAGGCAAGGCTAGCAGGATTCCTACAGAGCCCTGGGCCATTTTCTCTACAATACAATCCCAACTGAAAAGCACAGTTCTCCTTATCACACTCCTGACCTCCTTTTAACAGAGTGTGCTTTAAGATGTAAATCTTGAGGGACGCATTCCTTGTCGGTCCTCTTCCTAAGTCACACAGTTGAAGCCAGTCCCTACCTGCTGGTATTTCTGTGTCTCCACTCTTTTCCCTTTGACCTTTTCAGGGTAGAACTTTGTGCCCTGTGGTTCCCAGCAGCTATACATGCTAACCACAACTTTAGTCACCCCCTTTTGGCCACTGAGAAAGAGGTTGAGGCAGCAGACTGTATGTGGGGAAGGGGGTGTGGAGCTGCAGAGGGGAAACAGATACCTGTTTCGCTCCCACAGACTTAAAAATTGAGTCACGCGTCCATAGTGCAGAGGTGATGTGAACAAGTCTGCACATCACCAGATCAGTAAGCCATTCGCCCCATCCCTTCCACACCTTCTCCTCTGCTGTACGGCCAGCCCCTCGCTCCGTTCCATCGGGCTACCTAGCCTCCTTGGCAGGACCTGGCCTTTTCCTACCACCTCGTGATCCTCTGGCCACCTGCCAGCCCTGTGAGGTCGATTGAACGCAGCTGAGAGCCGGCCAGCACACGGAGTCCTTGGAGACGCTGTCATGTAGTCAGGACCGTGAGGAGGCGCGTCTCCTGGAACTGGGGGTCACATCCTTCCACCGTTGTGTATTCACTTTACCATCGCAGGGCTTCGTGCACTTCTTCCAATTCCCATGACTCGGGTTTCACATGAGGTCGTGGACTTCTCAATCAAAAAGTTGCTCATAGCTTTGGTAGGTCTGAAATTTCAGAGTATTGAGCAAGGCCCGCATTGTGCTAGAACATGATCTAATAAGATTGGACTGTGAAAACAAGAAGCAGCAGTCTGTGGCTAAAAGGTTTTTCAGCAGGAAATCTGTCCTGTGAGAACCTCCAAAAGATGATAAACATGTAGGCTGGGGGCCGATTTCATTTTCATCTCCGCCATGAACTTAAGCAGACTGGAGTTGAGGCAGACATAGTAGATGGTATCTTTCGGTTGGGAAACTGATTGGTTGTGTAATTAGCTGCGTGAAACATCAGGAAGCTATGTGAACCATTTTGTTAGGACCCTGCAGAGTACTTACTTGGGACAGAGCCCCAAAATGTCAAGTAGAGACGCTGCGTCACTCAGACTGCAGTCAGAGAGCAGGGAGTTCCTTTCCCAGCCCACCAGCTGTGAGAGGCGGCAAGTTCTGCAACCTTTTCTGCTCCGTGGTCTTTTCATCCCTGAAATGAGAATTGGGACGTTATAAGATTGTCACGGGGGGATAAAAGGGATGATCTGTGGCTAATGTTTGGAGCGGAGCCTGGAGCCTGAGGGTGGCCAGCAGGCCAGGGCAGTGGCTGTGAGGTGCAGCGCCCGTGTGCTTGTGACAACATTCTGGTCTCAGCACAGTTTTCAAAAGGAGCCCGACCGGTATCTTAGTTTTCTGTTCTTTGTGGCTCCTCACTGGTGGAGCCCTGTAAGGTAAACATCTCGTCCTTCTCTGTGCCAGGGCTCCTCTCAAGAGCACATCTCAGTGAAGGCACGGGTCAGGATGGCCCTGGGAATGAGTCACCGTGGCTCACTTTGGCTTCCTGAAGCCCACTTTTTAAATTTTCCTCTTCACTTATTAAGACACTGAATATCTGCATCATAGTTACTGCTGGGTTGCAGTATAACCACTAACCAAGCATGTTTATGCAATGCCTTATGTGTAATCACTTAGAATAAAAGTAAAGAGCCTGGCTTAGTGATGGCTTCATGGTGACGAGAGGGGAAGCCCGTGCGACCTCTCAGCGTGGTGGAGTAAGCCCTGCAGTGGGAATGGGGTTGACTCTCACGGGGTAGCTGGGGGCCAGTGAGCCATCCCGCTTACTTCCTCCGTGCCATCCTGTGTGGAGGGGAAGGTGTGTCCTGGGGACCACTGAGGTCTTCAGTTTTGTCCCCTGGCGAGGACCTGGATCTAATTCCCAGCAGTAGCTGCAGAAGCAGGCAATTCCTTTCCTCTACCGAGTCATCACCAGCTAAGGAAAGTACTGTTCTTCAAGTGTTGGATGGGTCAGATGCAGAGAAAAATCCCTTTAGCTCATTTAATTAATTGTTGTACTTAAAACCCAGGCTGGGGGGAAGGAAAAGAAATCTCAGTCAGTGAAGTACTTCATTGCAAATGCAGGAACCAGTATCCAGTTCCCAGCTCCCGTGTAGTGACAGAAGTCCGCCGTGGTGGCACAGGCTTAGGGTCCCAGTGCTGAAGAGGTGGAAACACGATCGCCCAAGCTCCATAGCCAGGCTGCCAAGAGAACCACAGCCAGGTCCGTCTTCTGGTCTCTGCAAGCACGTGAATGTCACCCTCACACAGGTGTGTACAGCACGCGAGTGTGTGCACATATATACATAAATAGAAGAATAAGACCCAGAAGCAGTTGGGACCATCTCACACCTTTAATCCCAAAAATGGAGAGACAGAGGCAGGCATTCTCTATGATTTTTGAGGCTAGCCTGGTCTACATAAGGTGTTCCAGGACAGAGTTACATGGTGAGACCCTGTGTTTTAAACAAAAGTAAAGAGAAGAAAGGAAAACAGAAAGAAATTAAAACAAAGCCCAAAATCACTGTAAAAATCTGGGAATTTGTGTTTCAATTTTCTTATCTAGATCTCCAGAGAAAGGGGTCCCACTGTCCCGTCCCATCCCCCCTCCCCCAGTCTTTGGAAAATACACAAACAATAAAAACATCCACTTGGGGCTGGAAAGAGAGCTCAGCAGTTCAGAGCACATACTGTGAAGGAGGACCTGACTCGGTCCCTGCACCCACGTCAGGCCGCTCACACCTAGGTCACCCCAGCTTCCGGTGATCTGAGACCCGCTGTGCACTCCCGGCATCAGCACTCAGCCCTGCACATGTGCACACATATACACATAATGAAAAATAACCTTTAAAACAAAACTTGTTCCACAGAGTTTATGATGTCAGCAGGGATTCTTGGTGAGGTTGTCAGCCTGTGTGGACCATTTGGTTGCTAAGCCCTGCTTTATTCGGGGTGTTGTGCAATATGTCAGCACTTCCCGTTTCTTTCCTGTAAACTGCAGCTTTTCTGGTGATTAGCTTCATCGTCTTTTCCTGGTTATGGGATTGTCAGCTGCAGTCTTGAGGGAGTTCCCTGCCTGCTTTGGAAATATCTGAAGAGTTGAATGTGTTACTTGGAAATTAAGAAATTTGGAATCATTCATGGGAACCCAAATGGTAAAATAGAATTAAGAAATGGTTATGGTCTTGAAAATAAGATAATGATAGGATCACAGAAGGAATAATCTCAACCTTTCTAAAAACGTCCTGAAATGGTTAATGAGCACCCGTGTCCCTGCCCCGCACCCCTCAAAGGATGTACTTGTTCTCTCTCGGGAGCTGGGCAAGTTGTCATGTTTCAGTTCCATGCCTCAGCGAGTCCTGACTAACACACAAGGCCATGGCAGATGCTTCGGATATGGCTTTGTAATGAGAGCCTTGAATTACCCAGGGTTAATGGGACTCTCTGCAGCCGGAGTGCCAGCACATGCGTCAGTGACACCTTGGGGTGGCAGAAGGTACGCTAGGTCGGGCAAAGGCAAAAGTGCTATTTCCAGGGCAAAGAGAATACAGTAGCATTCTGCCTGGTGGCCAGATGGGTTGGGGCAGTTGGGGACTGCTGATGTGTGTACTGAAGAGGGGCCTGGTAAAGGGTGGGAGAACAGGTTCTTAGGGAGTACCTTCCAGGTGAACCAGAAGAGAGCAACACCAATAGAATGCAGAGAGCCCAGCAAGTGCAGAGGACAGAGTGGCGTATGTGCAAAGGCCCTGGGGCTGGCCTGGATTTCGTGTAAGCAGCACTATGGAGGCAGATGGAGCTGGGACTTGGAGAGAAGTAGAGCTAAGCCCTGCTCCTAGGAAAACCAAGCTCTGGTAAAAAGTCAGTTACAGAGAGAAAACAGTAAAGAGTTGATTTTATTTATGGTTTTTCAGAACTAACCGAGTTCTCTATTATTCCTCCTCTTCCTTCTTTTCGGTACTAGGGATGGAACCCAGGCCAGACTGTGGTAGGCTCTTTCAATCCCAATTGCCTATCCTTTTTAATGTGTAACAGAGTTTCATTGCATACCTCAGGCTGCTGCTTCAAATTCATGATCCTCCTGTCTCAGCCTCCTGTGTGCTGGGAATACAGTCCTACACGTGTCAAACCCTGAACAAAAGCTTATGTGCCCAATCTGAGCCTTCGGTGGCGGTTCAGCCTTCCCAGCAACTCCTCAGCACCACACCACACAAATGACAAGACATCTGTTCACCCCCACTCTCAGCTCCTTATGTGTTAGAGTAGCCACAAGAGCTTCCCTGGGCACCACGCTCCTCTGTGGGCAAAGGAGACATCCCGGTGGCAAAGGGGAATATAGAATGAAAGTTCTTCTTGATCAGTGAGTGCAAGTTGGCTTTGCAGAATAAATGGAAGAGTCAGAGAAAGTCAGCTAACGGAGGAGAGTGCAGGCTACCGTCCAGTAGCAGTGAGAGTCAGAGAAAGTCAGCTAACGGAGGAGAGTGCAGGCTACCGTCCAGTAGCAGAGAGAGTCAGAGAAAGTCAGCTAACGGAGGAGAGTGCAGGCTACCGTCCAGTAGCAGAGAGAGTCAGAGAAAGTCAGCTAACGGAGGAGAGTGCAGGCTACCGTCCAGTAGCAGAGAGAGTCAGAGAAAGTCAGCTAACGGAGGAGAGTGCAGGCTACCGTCCAGTAGCAGTGAGAGTCAGAGAAAGTCAGCTAACGGAGGAGAGTGCAGGCTACCGTCCAGTAGCAGTGAGAGTCAGAGAAAGTCAGCTAACGGAGGAGAGTGCAGGCTACCGTCCAGTAGCAGTGAGAGTCAGAGAAAGTCAGCTAACGGAGGAGAGTGCAGGCTACCGTCCAGTAGCAGAGAGAGTCAGAGAAAGTCAGCTAACGGAGGAGAGTGCAGGCTACCGTCCAGTAGCAGAGAGAGTCAGAGAAAGTCAGCTAACGGAGGAGAGTGCAGGCTACCGTCCAGTAGCAGAGAGAGTCAGAGAAAGTCAGCTAACGGAGGAGAGTGCAGGCTACCGTCCAGTAGCAGTGAGAGTCAGAGAAAGTCAGCTAACGGAGGAGAGTGCAGGCTACCGTCCAGTAGCAGTGAGAGTCAGAGAAAGTCAGCTAACGGAGGAGAGTGCAGGCTACCGTCCAGTAGCAGTGAGAGTCAGAGAAAGTCAGCTAACGGAGGAGAGTGCAGGCTACCGTCCAGTAGCAGTGAGAGTCAGAGAAAGTCAGCTAACGGAGGAGAGTGCAGGCTACCGTCCAGTAGCAGTGGCGCTGCTGACAACAGCCTTCCTCTGCATCCACACCCCACGTCCTCCTGGCCCCCAGAGTGAGCAACTGCAGACCATACAGGGATTGCATGGTAGTGACCTGACATAATGGAAAGTAAGAATAGCCTGTGGTCTTCAAAGACTGGTGATCAAATAAGGTGGAAACATGCAGGGATGGGAATTGCATGGATGGAGGTGATAATTTGTTCAAAATAATTTAGCAACCAGAAGCAAAGTCTTTAATGCCTAAGTGGATATGGGAGCATCGGGCCAATTCCTCCCCACCATTAAAAGCTTATGCAAAGCCCATAAATCAGAAATATGCTTTTTAGACTTGCAGTTTCCTTTCTGAGAGCTTTGCATTTTTAGACTTGTGACTACTCCCTGAAAATAACCAGGGGTAAGTGTTGGTGGTATGCCAGTCTGTTTCTCCCCCACCTCCAGAAGTCGGGTTGGTGGTTCTGGAAATGAGATTCTTTTCCCATGGTGAATGCTATGTCTGGGCCCAGAGACGAGCATTCCATACATGACTTCATTTGCTGTGCATTACCTAGCAGGTCTTCCAGCTGTTGGTGACAGATACAGCAGACAACCAAGGGTCAGGACGTGGCAAAGGATGAGAAGCCTGTCATAGCAGAGGTGTGAACGAGCAGAAGGAATCTGGGTCCGGGGGTTTGCGTGGGAGGGAGGAAGGCCTCTGAGTGAGGGGTTTGTGGAAGATGTTATGGTTAGGCACAAGGAGTTTTGCCATGCAGAAGACCTCATCTCTAGCTTTTCACGTGTGACTAGAATCTTTCTTTGCTCTTTCATTCCTGTGTATGTGGGTGGCAGAGGGAAGGAATGTCACGTGTAGGACTCAAGGCCAGGGATGGATGGCCCTGTGTGGGATCCCCTGTGTGGGATCCGGGAATGTGAGGCTTGGTGGCCGAGCCGTCCTGTGGAGGCTCTAGATGCAGGAGCTACATGGCCTCAAGCATCTCCTCCTCCTCCAAGGCCAGCTCTGCTGCCGAGGTGAGACACATCCTCTTTGATGCTCAGGATGACAGAGCTGTGGGTAGCACAGTCAGGAGCTGAGCTGTGAGTCACAGGCCAGGGCTGCTTCAACTTTTCCACTCAAGACTCTTTTTCTCTTGAGAGAGTTTGACTCAAAACCAGGTATTATATAGGTATGTAAGAGAGGTATACAAATCATTCACGGGTCATAAACCAAAGACTTTGTTGTTGTTGTTGTTGTTGTTGTTGTTGTCGTCGTCGTCCTCCTCCTCCTCCTCCTCCTCCTTTTTTTTTTTTTTTTTTTTTTTTTTTTTTTTGGTTTTTTGGATTTGGTTTTTTCGAGACAGGGTTTCTCTGTGTGGCCCTGGCTGTCCTGAAACTCACTCTGTAGACCAGGCTGGCCTCAAACTCAGAATTCCGCCTGCCTCTGCCTCCCAGAGTGCTGGGATTATAGGTGTGCGCCACCACCACCCGGCAAAGACTTTCTTTTTAGTTCTTCAGTATACATATAATTTTACCATTTATTAAAGATGAAAATAAATTTGTATGCTGGTCAGGATATGCTTGCTTACTTTCACATAAAGAATGGGGTCTTGGCTGCGTGTAGGACACCTTTAACATTTTTTGAGCACTGAATTAAACATTCCAACACAATGAAATCCAAAGAATGCCAACTTGATACTCACTGAGGAATGGCCGAGGGGAAATAGGAAAAACCTTTGTTGTCAGCACTGAAACCGTTGTGTTTCCTGTAAGAGGAGAAAACAGCAGTTACTAGCAGCATCTGAGTCAGGATGCTGCAGGCAGCGTGCATTGGCACTGCACAGTAGGACAGCAGGGCCCAGTACAGAGTTCAAGTGTCGCGCCGTTAGAACCCAGACTGCTGTGAAGCCTCAGGCGTGGCACAGCAAGCGTTGCCAGAAGCCCTCACTAGGCGTGGGGTTTTGAAGTGCTCACAGGATACCAGAAGCTTGTCACCACTGCCAGTTTGTTTTTCAGTAGGCCCCATATTCAGTCGTGTGACGCTGTGTGGAGTCCTGACTAGATCTATTTTCACATCACCCTGCTTCCGTGTGTTAGCTAAGTCAGTTCGCACTCCGGAGCCTCCGGATTCCCACCTATACAATGAAGGAATAAGCGTCTGTGGTCATTCCCGAACTCCGCTAACTCTGGAGAGGTGCGTGGTGGCCCAGTGTGGGCCATGTCGTCAGTGACAAGTGTTAGCAGCTCCCCGCCTCCCCTCGGTCTGGGAGTGTTGAGGTGCACAGTCTTAGGACCCGTGGTAGTGTGGTCATCGTCCCTTTGCTCGGCTGCGTCTTCCCTGGAGGGTGTGCCCTTCCGCTCGGCTACACACACTTCCTTCCCCTCACCCTCGCTTTGTTCACACCAGGGCTGATGATGACAAATGCCGTCAGCGCGTCCAGACAGGCAGGCGAACAGCACCCTTCCCTCAGACTGGCCTCCTCACTTGAGGGTTCCCGCCTCCGATAGCACACACTTAGGCCCAGTATAATGTAATGCCTCTTCTTGCTGCCATCTTAGAAAAACAGTGCCAATAAAAAACAGCCGGGCCGGGCGTGGTGGCGCACTCCTGTAATCCCAGCACTTGGGAGGCAGAGGCAGGTGGATTTCTGAGGTCGAGGCCAGCCTGGTCTACAGAGTGAGTTCCAGGACAGCCAGGGCTACACAGAGAAACCCTGTCTCAAAAAACCAAAAAAAAAACCAAAAAACAAAAAAGCAAACAAACAAACAAAAAGAACAGCTGGGCAACAATGTAAAGACAGTATATGACTGAGAAGAAAGTCTGTTCTCTATATATTTGCGGCACTGAAGATGAGTGTGTCAGCCATCCAGAGACAGGACACCTAAGTGTTCAGGGAGCCCAGGCTACAGGAACCAATTTGGATTAGCTAGGGACAACCCTCAGGTCTTAGTAACTGTCGTTTCTCCACGTACTCCCTCCACCGTTTTTTGTTTTGTTTTGTTTTGTTTTTTGAGACAGGGTTTCTCTGTGTAGCCCTGGCTGTCCTGGAACTCACTCTGTAGATCAGGCTGGCCTCGAACTCAGAAATCTGCCTGCCTCTGCCTCCCAAGTGCTGGGATTAAAAGCGCGCGCCACCACGCCTGGCTTCCAAAGTCCTTTAAATGCCTGAGGGAAATGTGTGCTGGCCCTGTTTTATTAAACCTAAGTCAGCTGCCCATCAGAGATACCGATCCGTGTGTTCGCCTGGATGCGGCCTAGGCCTAGCAGCACTATAAATTCCCGTTGATAGAAAAAGAACAGGAAGGAAGGCTGTTTTATTATAATTTTTGTAGTAAGCCCCTGTTGATTTGTATACACATGTGCCTCTAAGCTGTTTCCACAGCTTAGAAGCCCAGAAGCCGTATAGAAAAAGATGGATTCTGCAAGGATTTTAAACTTATTCATTACAAAAACCAACACCCCGAAGAAAGTCAGAAGACCAGCTGTCAGCTGGCGAGAGGCAGGGGACTATGACTCATGTGCAGTGTTCGCTTCCTGCACAAACCTTAGAAATCAGTTCAAATATGACAAACCAGCTTATACAAAGTCAAAGGACATAAATGGGCTGTTCCAGAAAAGGCAACACCAATCATCTGTAAACATATGGATGTTAAAACACTTGTAATTAAAACGCACCTGTCCTTTTAAACTACAATAAATAGCAAGTTAAATAATTCAGCCAGGTGTGCCAGTGTGTGCCTGTATTCCCAACGTGGGAGGCAGGTGCGAGACAGTCGGGCGTTCAAGGCCCACCCCAGCTCTAGAGTGAGTTCAAGTCTTATCCAGGCTGTATCAAAAGTAAATGAACAGGACAACAAGTGATCGCAAGAGATACACATACTCACAGAAGCACAGGTATATACCCAGTGGTGTTGACTTCAGCATTTGATGTGTCAGCCAGCTAGAAGCTGGAAGCTTCTATTCAGGACGGACTGACAGGAACCATGACCACAAGCTGAAGCCATGGAAGACAAGCAGGGCAAAATTCATGAAACCAACGTCAGGATTCGATGCCAGGAGTCCGGTGAAACCCTGCTGCGTCATCCTGAGAGCTTCCAGCTACGGGAAGACAGGAGAGCTAAGCAGCTCCAGTATCGTCCTTGGGAATATTTGGAAACAAAGATAGCTAAACTAGTGTTAGAGAAACTCCCAAGACACAAATCTAGATCTCCAAAGGGATCTCCCCCAAACATTCAGTGAAGGACCGTGGAACACATGCATGTGAGGAAACCTCCCAAAGTCAAGTGGAGGACATGTCAGAGACTGGAGGAGCTAAGGAGGAGCCCAAGGGTTGGGTCACATGGTTAGTGTGTGTGAGGGATAGCGCTAAAGGAGAAACAGACCAGAAACAAGCAAAGAACCACGGGCGTGGAGCAGAGCCTGGGACTCGGAGTGATGGGACGAGTGTGCGCCCTTTCAGCCAGACAGGGAAAATGGCAGAATTCATCAGTCACTGGGCCTATAATCCTAGCCACACGGGGTGCTGAAATAGGAGGATCCTAAGTTCCAGGGCCTAAGCAACTTAACAAGACCCTGTCTCCAAGTAGAAAATAGGTAAGGCTAGTGCTACGGATGCGGTTCAGTGGCCACATTCCTGCTGAGCCGGGCAGATCCCGGTGCTGCTATGGAGAGACGGAGAAAGAATCTGACCCAAGCAAGGTGGAAGTGAGGCCTGCCCAACCACTCAGGACTGTCTTCTGAGCTTTACTTGTGCCCCAAAAAGCCAGTGTGCTCATAGACACATCCATGTGTACACACACACAAAGGCACATACATACACAGAGACACCACCGCTAGGCAGTCCTCCTGTTTTCAACCAGAGAAGGGATTGCCTGTATTACATAGGAAAAAAACAGGAGCCATGAAAGATAGATAGGCAGCCAACCCAAATTAAACTAGAAATAAAACCAACATGACAACAGTTATAAAGTATAACTTAATTATATAATTTAAAATAAAACAGGGACCAGAGAGGCTCTTTAGTGGTTAAAAGCACATAACCACTGTAACTTCAGGTCCAGGGTATTTGCACAACACACACACACACACACACACACACACACACACACACACACACACACACACACGGGCGGGGGGGGGGAGGGGAGAGAATAAGGCAAACCACTGGGTAAAATTAATGACAACTTAGACATTCAAGTTTTTTTTTTTTAATGAAAAATAGTGTTTGTAAACAGATTGGTGGTACACACTTTAGTCCCAGCACTCAGGAGGTAGAAGCAGGTGGATTTTTGTGAGTTTGAGGCCAGCCTGGTCTACATTGTGAGTTGCAGGACAGCCAGCTCTACACAGATGATGTTAAAAATGGGTATTGTAAACTGCACCACTGAATTCCACAACAGAATGTTCTTGTTAGTATAGTAACCCTCTAGGGTAGAAAAATGGGATCAAGAAGAAATATTTAAACATCGCTTTAAGAATGGAGAGTAAAGAATGGGAACAAGGTCAGGCATGATAGCACATGACTGAAGGTATTCTAGTTCTCACGAAAGCCTCAGTGGGCAGAGCAGGTTTGGAGCCAGCCTGATCTACAGCTTCAGGCCAACCAAGGCTAAAGTGAGAAATTGTCTCGAAAGAAAAAAAAAAAGAAAAAGAGAAATGGCATTCTTGACCCCAGCCACATTATAGCAGGCCTAACGGTTAAAAAACAGTCGTCATCCTAGATAACAAAGCCAAAGCAAGACCCACTCTATACTTACACCAAGTCTTTATTAAATATAAAACACAGGGTTAAAAGAGCATATGAACACAGAAGAAATAAACAGGTGCACAGTTACAGAGATCTCAACAGTTGATCTCTACAGTGGAATTACATTTGCAGTTAACAGGAAGCTATTTGGAAATGTCCCCAGAGGTGGAGAGTAGTCATCTCCCATCCTCACTGAGGGCTTACTCTCCACAGCTGTAAAGTTATACATGCAAACAGAGGCAAGGTAGGTGGGTTGTGAGTTCAAAGCCATCCTGAACTACAAAGCTAGTTCCAGGACAGCCAGGGCTACACAGAGAAACCCCGTTTCAAAGAACAAAACAAACAAAAGTTTTTTCTGAAGTTGATATGGAAACATAGAAGACCTGAAGGGATAAACATAACCAGCAGGGAACAAAGTTAGATTCTTACCCGACTTTGAAATTCTTACCCAACTTTGAGACTTATAAAGCAGTAATAATCACAACAGTGTAGTACAAGAAGCAACATTTAAAAAGGCCTATGAAACATGATCAAATCCAAAATAGACATTCAGAGGCAGTCAGTTAATCTTCCACAACTGTGTAAGGAGAATTCGAGGATTTTTCACAAGTATGCAGACATAGCTCACTGAGAAAGGAATAGCTCTTTCAACAAATGATGGTGTACCAACTGGGTATACATACATAGAAAAGAAATGTCGAGAGCTGGCAAGATAGCTCAGTGGGTAAAGGCGCTGCGGCCAACCAGAGTTCAGTCCCTGCATACCACATGATAGAATGAAAAGAATGAGAGAAACAAGAGCTACAAGTTGTCCTCCGCCTCCCTAGGTGTGCCGGGGCAGGCGCACGCGCGCGCGCGCGCGCACACACACACACACACACACACACACACACACTTGTAGTTTAAATGGCCTATATTTCATACTATATATGTTAATTTAAAATGGGTTGTATGTCTTAAAAATATGAAACCTGAAACTATAGAAGTCCTAGAAGAAAGCAGGAAAATTACATGTATACATATGTGTGTGTATGTACACACACACACACACACACACACACACACCCCTATCCAAATTCTGCTCTTTAGCAGGAGTGAAAGAACCACTGTTGAATTAGAGAATGCTATTTTTAAGACAGAAATTCAGATTTATAGGTGACAAGCCCATAACTTTTTGGTCAGTACAGAATACAGATTAAAACCACTTTACACATACTAGAGTGCTTAAAGTTGTGAACACAACATAAGCTATTGATCATACCAAGTGGTGGCAAAGCCATGGGGGTAGGGAGACTGACTTACCTATTGCCTGAGGACGAAAATGTTGGGCGATGTGAATGCTCTGGGAAGCAATTCAACTGTCTCTTCCAGAGTTAGGCATACTGTAGACTATGAGCAAGTCATCCCTCTGCGGAGTGTTTAGTTCAGAGCATTGGAAGCATATGTTGTATGAAGACTTCCATAACTATTGTCCACAGCAGCTTTGACTGTAATCGTTCAGAGTTGGAAGCCCAGACGTCCCATAACCAATGGCTGTATACATGCCCAGGGGTATGTCTGCTAGAGAGAAGGCAGTACTGCCCAGAGAACAAAAACTGACCAGACATCGATACATACAGCGAAGACCAAAGGAGAGCACATGCTATGTGATTCCACTTTGATAAAACTCTTTGCCATGCAAATTAGCCTACATGATTGAAGTCAGTGTGTGCCCGGAGGAGAGTGGGAGCCGAGGAGCAGAAGTGGGTAATCACAAAGGACACAAGGGGACTCTGGGGGGATGGCTTTGTTCCCTGCTTTGATTGTAGTGATGGCCGCGCGGCTCTATACACCTGCCAGCCGTCCCAGGCTCAGGTCTTTGTAGCCCAGCCATGCCTCATTGAAGGGGAGGTGGCAGCTGCTTAGATGCTCATCGTTAGGGATTAACTCAGCGAATCCCAGAAGGCTACAGAACAGGACATTATGCAACTGAGTCTTAAAGGGAAGTTAATCTGTGTGTCCAATGTAAGATGATCCCACAAATGAATTAATAGTTGTGAAATGCAAGGTGCGAAACAATGCATGTCGAGCCATGTGTGTCACCCGGGGTTTGGAAGGCTGAAGCTAGAGACTCACAAGTTCAAAGCCATCCTATGCTACATGGACTATCTCAAACAAAGCATTATGTTAGCCTTTGAGTAAGAATGAGTGTGTATGTATATGTGTATTATATGTGTATGCATATGCATAGCAGTGTGTGAAAGGGACGCCTCTACAGCCAAGAGGAGGGTTTTCCCCCTTGGATTGGGGCTGTTCCATTCACTTTGTTGATTTTTTTTTTTTCCTGATATGCTAAGGTTATCGAGAGCTTGCCTGCCAGACAGGAACTCTGCCACTAACCTATACCCTCAACACTAGGTCATTGTAGGTAGTTGTAAATTACACACACGTATATGCCACACACATATGTGCCCCAGGCGTGTGTGTGTGTGTGTGTGTGTGTGTGTGTGTGTGTCTGAGTTCTTTTATACATGCAAACAGAAAACTGATTACAAAGGTACAGAAAGAGGAAAAAAAGAAACGAGGAAGCAAAATGGCAGTTTTCAGTTCAATTGTAACTGTCAGTTGAAGTAATATATAATTGAAGTATAAGCCAGGTCTGAGCGATGGCCCCACCATTTAGAGCACCCATATTGTGGCCCACAGATGCCTTTAACTCCAGGTCCACCCACAAACACATGGCATACACAGACACATACATGTGAAGAATTTTTTTAGACAAATATAAATTGGCCTTGTTGATCTTGTGGTAGAGCACACTTGGAATTCCAGCATTGGAGAGGCTAAAGCAGGAGGATCTGAACTTTGAGGCAAACCTGGGCTATATAGCAAGACACTATCTCCACCATAAATAAATAAATAAATAAATAAATAAATAAATAAGTAAATAAATAAGTAAATGCCCAAGAATGCATTACCATACACACAAGAACCTATCATAACTATGAGTGAGGTTTTTCTACGTTTCCAGAAACTACTGGACTGGGAGGTTGACTCGGTGGTAGAGCGCCGGCTTAGGATGCGCAGTCTCCACTACCATAAAAGAGCAAAGGCGTTTTCTTTAGTGGAACTCAGCCTTTGAGAGAATCACACTGGCCATTTTCCTCATTATAGTAGATGGGCACATTTAAGTGGAGACATTGTGGTGGGAAGTGATGGCATATGCTTTTAGTGTTAGCACACGGGAGGCAGAGGCAGGTAGATCTCTGTGAGCTCAAAGCTAGCCTGACCTACAGAGGCCACTCCAGGACAGCCAGGGCTACACAGAGAAACCCTGTCTCAAAAAGCTGAGTTTAAAAATGGAAGAAGAGCTGGGCGGTGGTGGCGCACACCTTTAATCCCAGCTCTTGGGAGGCAGAGGCAGGCGGATTTCTGAGTTCGAGGCCAGCCTGGTCTACAGAGTGAGTTCCAGGACAGCCAGGGCTGACAGAGAAACCCTGTCTCGGGGGAAAAAAACAACAACAACAACAACAAAGAAAAACAAACAAAAAAAAAAAAAAGAAGAAGATAACAAAAGGGAAGAGACATTATCCTGCCACGCGTGGCCACGCACACCTTTACTCACAGCACTTGAGAAGCAGAAGCAAGAGGATCTCTGAGTTTGAGTTTGGGGGCAGCCTGGTCTACATAGTAAGTTCCGGGATAGCCTTGTTAGGAGAAAGGAGTAACTATCCAGTTCTGTGCAAATGCCTCCTTCCTTCAGACTTCTCACAGGGAGAAGTCAAACTGTGTCCAGTCAGTAGCAGTAGTGAAACCCTGATTGATGAAACCTCATGTTGCTGCCGTCTTTGGAAGAGATTACTCAGTTCTTTACAAGATCTTATTGTCAGTGAACGATGGGTGGGGCTGAGTGAACTGGTCTTTGTTTCAGGATTGATCTCCTTGTCTCACAGACTCCAGCTGGAGGAGAGTGAGTGTTAGAATAAGGTGGGGTGCTCCGAAGTTACTGTAAAGATGGGAGCACCCCGAGAGTGTGGGTTGGGGTTTGTGCACCTTACTGAGCTCAACTGCTCAGTCCTGCTGCTTTGGGAACTTACTACCAAGCCAGAGGCAGGTGGCAAGGAGCAACCCTCCTGGGAGAACCTGACCCACAGTTTTCCAGAACAGCCAGTCCCAGGCTGGGTTAGGGGTTGAGTCTCCAGCATGAACTGCAGACTGACTTGGTGTTCAGCAGCAGCACCGTCCGCCTGTGCTCTGGTTGAGGTCAGATGGGCTCCCACTGTCTAGTTCTTCGTGTTTTAGTGCCAAGGGAGTGATGGTCTTAAACGTCACAGCTGGAGATAGTACTGAGGTCATCTAGTCCCAGCACACAGGAGGAGGCGTCTGCATACTGCTTCCATGAGCCTCCAGCTCCCACATCTTGGCGACCCTCCTGCTCATCTGCAGGCTGTAGAACTGGGTACGGCTGTGTCCAGAATCACCTAGGAACCTTTTATTACTTCTAATACAAAGTTAGCCACTCTAGAATCACACCACGGCACTACCAAAGTGAAGCCTTGATAAAGCCCTGGTCTGAGCCCCTGGCCTCCATTCACATGGGCAAGAACCCTTTATTACAGGTTCTGAGGAGTTGAAGGCCTTGTGCCCATGGAGCTGTCTGTCCAGCCTGGTCCAGCAGGAGCCTCGGCTGCGAGCAGGGCTGGCTGCAGAAGGCAAGCCTGCGTTGCTCTGGATGTTTGGTTTGCATTGTAGTTCCCCAGGTTTCCTTTCAGATCAATGTCCCATCTTGGTCATGTGCAGCGGTAGGTGTTGGGATTGCTGTCCAGTAGAAATGCACATCTACCTTGGTTACAGACAGCCTCACCATAGTCCTTGCAATACACCTGACCAGTGTATTCAGGCAGGCTGCACCAAGTTTGGGAATCTGCTGGCCCTATGTTACAGGGTAGAGAATGGTAACAAATATGGGGGAAGCTGATTAGCTGTGTGGCATCGGGCAGATTCACCTCTCTGTTCCCCAGTCCCCTAGCCTATAATGGGAATAATGTGGTAGCCTGCCTCAGAGAATTGTGTAACACCTCATCAACTGTTGTAGCATTAATTCAGCTCTGGCTAGATGCTGGACAAGATGGCACACATCTGTAGTGCCATCACCTTCAAGGAAGAAGCAAGAACATGTCTTGGTCAACACATGAGTTCCATACCCACCAGGGCAACACACAACAAAAGTAGGTGGGCGTGGGAGAGTCTTAGCATTGAACAGCACAGTAGACTCTTGTGGGCTGTCCTCACCTACAGGGTGGTTATCAGTCACCAGGCCCTCATTCACAGGGTGCCGGGAAGAGTAGTATTGCTAAGAGTAATTGTTTGCTTTGCTTTGCTTTGCTTTGCTTTTTTTTTTTTTTTTGGTTTTTTTTTTTTTTTTTTGTTTTTTTTTTTTTTTGCTTTTTTTTTTTTTTCTTTTTTTTTTTTGCTTTTTTTTTGCTTTTTTTGATACAGGGTTTCTCTGTGTAGCCCTGGCTGTCCTGGAACTCACTCTGTAGACCAGGCTGGTCTCCAACTCAGAAATCTGCCTGCCTCTGCCTCCCAAGTGCTGGGATTAAAGGCATGTGCCGCCGCCACCACCCGGCTACTAAGAGTAATTGTTACTCTTACTAAAGAACCCTCCTGAAAAGCCACCATTCACCTAGAACCCCATAAGCATCAGACCGCTGAGGTGGGGAGTGTAAACCAAAGCCAGGTAAATTACTGTTTATCTAGTGCTCCTAGCCATCCAACCACTGAGGACTCTACTGTTTAGTAGAGCCAAAGGAGAGGACTCGATGACCTAGGAGTGAGTGGGAGGGCGTGGCTTTGAGGGGAAGAGAAAATAAGACTGCGCTGGCGAGGTGAGGACAGCACTCACACTGGGATGCACCGAGAAGAGGTGAAGATTCACTCCACTGCCCTCCTTGGGAAGGAAGCTAGCCTCAGAGACCCATAGCTCCCCGCCACAGCACCAGAACCGTAGACCATAAGCCCACCCCTGGAAAGATCGACATATCGTAGACATCCAATAAGAGTCATTCCTTAATCTTTGAATATTAACCAGGCGCTAAGAAAGGAGAATTTAGGACATGGCAGTAAGGAGAGGGGAACCATGCGGAGTGAGGTCCCCAAGCAGGAACAGGTAGACCAGATATCTTGCTCCTCCACTGGCTTAGCTATAGACCAGGGCTTGGACTAGGTGACCACAGTTCTTTCAGTTTGAATATAATACCAAGTCCACTAAAAAAAAAAAAGTCCTTCTGTCCCCTTTACACATTAGGCTCTTATGTTCATGCTGTGGACCGTGGAGTGCAGCCATGCATTCGGAAAGAAACCCATGTCCTAGCATTGAGAGTTCTGTAGATTCCTATGGCTCTTTCCCTACCTGCCAAGTGCTTATCTGTCCCCAAGTCCTCGCTCATGGCTTTCGGGAAAGAGTAGATAATAAAAACATTGTAAAACACTGTAAGTCAAATACTGTGCCATAGGACAGAGCAGCCACACAGGGCAGGAAAGCATCGTGGGAAAGACAGAAAATAGGCATTCTTCCCTGCTATGTTCTATATTTTAAGCAGCAACTAATCATCTCCATCTGTATTCTCCCTGTTAATTGGAACTGCTCAACACACTCTGGGCAGTACCTCCAACATCAGACTGTGATACCATAAGTCGTTTCATTGTTTTCCAACCCAGATCTTTTTGCAAGGAACTTGAGACCAGCTTGTTTCATTCCCCAGTTCCAGTCACTAGCCATGTGTTTACGGTGCATAGGGCGGAAGAGCCAGGTTTAGAGTGGCACATCGGACGGCAGGACTCAGCAGCACCTCAGCTCCAGTCAGCCTCAGCTGTGGGACAAGTTGCAGTTGCAGATTTTATTGCAGTTTGTAGGATTTTCCTATGAGATCAAAGCTGCTCTGTGGACTTAATCTGCTTAAGTTTCCCAACAATAGATATAAAACTAACTGCAAGGTTAGAAGGAGGAAATTATCATCAAGAATGGGACCTAGAGTCTGAGGTTAGTTTCTTGTCCATCGTGTACACATTCTCCTAAGTAAAGCAACTTGAAATGTCTGGAAAGGGTATGTTTCTGTGTCCAATTTATGTATGCTTAGAAAATTGGCAGAAAATTTGCTATAAGCCTTCATATTCACAGATATCCTAGAAATACCTGCCATAAGTCCATCGACTATTTAGGGTCACAGTAATAGGATTGTGTGGTTTGTAGAATTAAATATGCTTAGCTTTGACCAGCTCTGAGGTTTCCAGTTTTCAAGAAAACATGAGAGAAAGCACTAGCATCAGAGTTGCCTCTGTTAAATTAGATAATTTGCAGAGTATGCATAGCAGAGAGCTGGCCTTCAGTGCATCCTAGCTCCCGGTACAGAGCAGGTTCTCACTCTGCTTAGCCTTTCACTGAGTGGCTAACCTACTCAGTCTAACCTGATAGAGAATCAGGTGAGCGGGTAGTGTGTTGTTGGTTAGTTGATTCGAGTTCAGGAGACAGCATGCGGGACTCCGTTGTCTCCTCCCATCTTGGAGTCCTGTGGTTCAAACACAGTTCACCAAGCTTGGTGCAGGTATCTTTATCTGCTGAACATCTCCCCGGTCCTGTTTTTGTTTGAGATCGGGTTTTGCTATGTAATCTTGGCTGGCCTGGTACTTTCTTTGTAGCCCACCCTGGCCTCGACCCACAGCAGTCCCCTTGCCTCAGCGCTCTGCCACGGGCAACTGCAGTGCTCTTTTTAAAGCATCCCCATGCGTTGGAGAGCAGGCCTGCTCCCTGCTCTGCTCGCTGGGATCCTGTGTGGTGAGAGGTGTGTTCAGGAGGGAGCTGCTGCACTAGAGCTGGGGTTTCTGTCAGAGTGAGATTGCCTCTTAGTGAACCCTTGAGTAACTGTTGAGTCTTACAACCCAGGCCTTGATTTCAAAATTCCTTTGGGTTCTCATGACTGTGTTGAGCTACCATGCAGTGTACTTGGAAACTGTCCAGTTTGGTTCTGAAGAAAGAAGGGAAGAGGAAGGGCGGAAGACCATGTGATCTAATTGGTTTGGGATCTTGGAAGAGACAGGATTGTCTGAGGGGAATACCAAACGGAGATCCCAGTGTCATACACATTGCTGCCAGCAGCGCTTGCTCCTAAGAGGGAACCATACAGAAAACACACTGTCCTGTGCCCATGCCAGGCCAACAGTCAGAATCCCCAGGAGTGGGGATCCAAGACGTCTTTGTAATTTCGTTTACCAGGTCTGGGGAGCACTGCCACAGCTGTTTTCCAGGTGAGAAATGCAGGCCCTAGAAGGGAAGCACTTCCCCGTGTCACTCCCAGGGCTCCTCAGTGGCCAAGGCCAGCCTGAGGTTCAGGTGGCACTCAGCCAGTGCAGGGTCTTCGCGGGGTTTCCCCAGTCCCCTGGCTCTCTACTGACCGAAGAGCAAGGGCAAATGCTTCTCTGTGCTATAGAGAGCTTCCTGACCTTAAAGGGCCACCGTGGGGTTACGCTAGTTAAAAGATGTTCTGTTCACTGTGTCCTCTGCTGACAGTCTGTTCTGCAGACAACTGAAAGGCTGCTAAATTAAGCCATTTTTCAGAGAGGTCTGAGTCATCTAGTGGCAGCTGTCGGTGCCTCGCGGGAGGTGCTTTGATCATTGTTGTCTGAATGCACACATCGGTCCTGGGCAGCACTTTGTCGGGCTGTGCTGGGGACTGCTCAGGTAATGGGCTCTGCCCTTGAGGACAACAAGGAAGGCCAAAGGCTTCTGAGTTTCTCTCAGGGCAGGAGAAAACATGGGAGCCACATATTTTAGCCCCAACAATCTGGTCTCTCAGCTAGGAAGAGCTTGAATGCATCCTGCCTGCCCAGTTAATATGGAGAAGGGAAGGACCTCACTCAGGTCACATGGGAATTCGGGAGCAGATGGCAGGACACAGAGGAACAGAATTGCTTTCCTCAAGGGAGTTTCCTGTATTCAATCAGGAAGGCTTTTATTAAGAGTTATCATTTCAAGAAAAAAAATAAAAAGAGTTATCATTTCAAGGACATCCGGAAATGAGGTCTGAGAAGCCAGTCCAAAGCACAGGGGACCATGGGATATGTTTGAGAAGAATGGTGTGTGTACAAAAGAAAAGAAATTGCATTAACCTAGTTGTAAAGCAGGGTATCTGACTAATTTATGCCACGGTGGGAAATGAGGGTAGGACTCTGAAGAGGCCAGGAGTCACCAAACAGTTAAGGCAATGGCAGGATTTTGATAGGTCTTAATGACACGACCGGGCGGTTGGAAGTGGTTCAGGGGGGTTGCAGTCACTACCCCCATTCCTGAGCAGCCATTTCGTGCCATGCCTAGCATGTTGCATAAAATGTCTTTTTCCTCAGAATAGCTCCTCAGACAGGCGGTTTCCTCCAAGCCAGGCCCATGCCAGTGAACGTCCACTCAGACTTGGGTGCCTTGCTCAAAAGCACAGGGCCTTCTAGAGATAGTGTCCACACTTCCTGGTGTGAAGTTAAGGCCTCTCTCAGGGCACTGAGGGGGAGCGAGATAGGCGATCCCTGGAAGCTTCTGTCTAGACCTGCAAACAAAGTCGGGCAAAATGGTAGCTGGGGGCGGGTCACACTGATTAGAACGAGCAGGGAAATAATGCAAGTTCTGGCCATTGTCTTAATGATGCCTAAGAGAGAACAAATGGACCAGAGGCTGCTTGGCAAAGATTGACCCATGGAGTTAGAGAAAGGAAGGCTCCTCAAGAGGAAGATGTCATATAATCAGCCTTACTGGCAAACTGCGGTGTTTAATGTTGAGAACAGGCAATGCCCAACCAAAGATGAAAGGTAAAGGGAGATTGATTTGTTGATGTGTCCTCTCAATTGATGATAGCACAGCATCCTGTGACCTAGGGCCTCACAAAATCTGCCACGGGCCTGTGTGCATCAGGCACTGGAATAGGGTGCTAGATGATGGATTTGAGAGGGCACCGCTAGGAATGGAAGATGTAAAACTCCGGGAAGCTGTGTGCTATCGGGCCAGCCTTGCAGTGAAGGGAGAGCCGGGGAAGGACCCCGAAGGAATGGATCATCAATGTTTTCTTAAAGATGAGAAAGGCAGCTTTTAGGCAGGAAGCAAAATTCAACACATCCAGTATCCTAGAATCCAAGGAAGGAGAAAGAAGGCTTAGCTGTGCTGACCACAGTCGTCAGTTATGTGCTAGAGGAAAAGCTAATCTAAATCTTTCCAATACACCCGCCAATTAAGCATCTCATTCACACATGGAGAAAAGGGGCACTGAGTGCAGAGACGGGCAGGGGACAGGTGGATTTTCCCAGGCCTGACTCTGACCGTGGCTTCTCTGTCCCCACTGCCTCAGCTAGACTTTGGAGAAGAGTAAGGAAGACTTGACAAGTAGAGCCACACGCTGTCAAAAGACCAGGGTCAGAGTAGACTTCTGAGAACCAGTGGGAGCCTGAGGTCTTGGTTGCAGAGTTGAAATGGCCAAAGCTGGCCATAAGGAAATTCACATGCTTGGGCTCACGTTCCTTTGCCTGTGCGGCATTTTGCTGCCCAGTGTGTGGAAGAGTGAATATTAGTCACCTGGGGATGATGGCACTCCTCTTCCCAAACTAGTACTGTGTAGCCATTGTGTCTGGGAATATCCCGTGTGACAACCCCATGTCCTATCTGTTTACCCTTTCCAGTGACATGAGCTGCCTGCTGTTGATGAACTGTGACTTAGTGTGAATCACAGCTAATTAGTAGAAAACAATTACATTTGACAAAACTAGGTTACCTGTGTGAGATCTTGGTACTGCTGCGGTGAGAAGAGACAGATGGGCAGAGGTTTGGCTCCAAGACTAGGCAAAAGTGCCTCCGCTCACTGGGAACATACACCCCGGCCCCTGCATCAAGCCGTGCTCTCGCTGCTGACCTTCAGCCCTGCTGCCCCTCTAAGTATGTGACGGGTCTAAACATCATTTCTCTGCCGTCCACTGACTCTTGTAACATAGTTTCTAGAATGTTCGGAACAACCGCACTGCACCTACATGCTCTACTTGGGCAACCACCTCGGTTGCTCAATCCACTTAATATTGGTCACCGCGAAACATGTTTTCATCACTTGAGATCCAAATTCTATTTGCCAGGTTACTAATGGCCATTTATTTCTGTAACATAAATTAGGATGTTGTGCAAGTTTGGCTTACAAACAGGTTGACTCTTGAAGTCGCAGGCTTCCCATGGGCCCAGTGTAAGGAGTTGTTTGGGTTGACTTAGCCAAATCCCTACAAAAACATTTGTCTGCTTGCTTTTTTTTTTTTTTTTTTTAAATATGGTCTCATGGAGCTTATAAAGGAGTGGGTTTGGAGAGTCTGGAGTCCGCCCTCCGGCCGGGTCGCAGGCGGAAAAAGCAGAGTCAAGAGCAGAGCGCACGCGCACGGGCATGCTTTCCCAGGTCACTGAGCACTGAGGACAGGCTTCCAGGTCCTTGCACTTATCCCACCAGCGTACTGCTCTCCTCCAGCTAGTAAAGGCTGTCTGACCCAAAGGCCATCTGTCGTCGCTGTTTGTACAGAGAGGGGGAAACAGAACCTGCTGTAAGGTAGAAGCTTGTGAAAATATTTTTTACACACTGGGGTCAACAGAACACAAGTGTCCTACTACAGGAGCTCCCAGAGTGCCCTCAGCTTGGCTTTCTCCTCACTTTTCTTTTGAAAATCCGGGTTCCCTTTTCACGTAGAGTGAAAACCTTCGTGTTCTGACTGTGGCGTGTAAGCACCCATTGCATAAAAACTCCCAAGTAGAGCAGAAGGCCAGCGGTGATCCACTTCTGACTTCGTTAGCAGCAGCAGTGGGCATTCGCCAGAGCCGCAGAGGTGGTGTGGAAGAGAAAGGGCAAGTCAGTAATTACATAGCTACATAGTGAACGCCTAATGAGATCAAAGCCTGCTGCGTTATAGTATCCTGAGTGCTGCAGACTCCTGCGTCTGCCTTCAGACTGCCTCTCCTTCCTAAGTACAGTGCCTGTCGGCAGGAGGGGGCTCTGAAGTGAGTTTGACTCCAGCAGTAATAAGTAGTATGTGATGAGGAATGCGGCCCGTGGAAATGTCTATGATAAGTCCTGACTCGGCATCATGTGGCTCGAGACACCTTGGGATCTGAATTCAGAAAAAGGGTTTTTACAAAGATTCCCACCAAAAGGTATTGATAGCTCTAGACTGAGAGTCACAATTGACGTGAAGGTCAAGGATGGACAGACAGGCTAGGAGAACACAGAGTACCTCATCCCAGGATTGGACTGGCCCTGGGGAAATCGTGTCAAAATATTCTGTGTAACTCCCAAGCAGAGGTTTTAGATGGAACCTGGTGCCCAGCTGCTGCGGGGTCTCCAGCAGTGTCCAGTTTCCTTCTGGCTTGCTGCTGTCCTATCCCTGCCATGGCTTGTTCCCCCCCCCCCACCCCCCAGCCTCAAATGTCTCCCGAAGCCCTTGTTTTCCCTCGGTCTCCCTCCAGTGCTTAGTGGCCTTCCCTCCCAGGAGTCTTGCCACACGTTGCCATGGCACTTTCTGTCCCAGCACAGGGCGGTGAGGAAACTCCTGTCTGACTTAGTGTTTGCAGGGCCTCCCCGAGTGGCAGGAACTTACCTCAGTAGGGCCGTGAGAAAGGAAGCAGGCATGCTTCGATGTGCTGACATTCTAAGTGCATTTGAAGAATCACTTGCGTTGGTTGCTGATGTAATAGACACCAGGGCTGTGTACACACCATGGGAGTGACTGTCCCTGCTCCCTCTGTGGAGAATGGAAGGGTGGCAGCGCTGCCCACAGCTTTCCCTGCACTCGCCCAGCTCAGCTCTTTTTCCCTTGAGTTACTCCCAGCATGCATCACTGTCCCTCTGTCATCACTATCTGAGGCCTCCCTGCGTGCTCCCCATCTCAGAGCTCACCATTCTGTGTGCTCCCCATACTATGCCGGTGCTATGGCACAGGCTAATGTCCCTACCTCGCCTCAGCCCTGCCTTCTGCACGGAGACAGTCGCAAGATGAAAGTTACATGAGTCATAGCTTGGGTTCCTAAATGAGGAAGAGAAAATCAATTTTCTTTAAGTTTTACTCAAGCCGGGCGGTGGTGGTGCGCACCTTTAATCCCAGTACTTAGGAGGCAGAGGCAGGCAGATTTCTGAGTTCGAGGCCAGCCTCGTCTACAGAGTGAGTTCCAGGGCAGGCAGGGCTACACAGAGAAGCCCTGTCTCAAAAAAACAAAAATTTTACTTATGATCTTAGAAGTCTAATCGTCCAACATCTTTAACACATAAAACTTGACTATATTTTGGATTTTGAGTCTCAGTTGTCGTTTCACAGGGAGAATACATACCCAAGACTCCATCATAAAATTAGACTAAATGTTGGGCCAGGCATGATTCCACATGCCTATAATTTCAGTAGTGGGGAGACTGAGGCAGGGGTTTAAGGTCAGCCTCAAATATGTGGTGAAGTCACAACCAGCCTCAACAAGACCTTGTCTCAAGGAAGAAAAAGACCGAGAGAGCTGGTAGCTCTGCAGCGCCTCTCGCCTCCGTCTCAGTATCAATTCTCCAAACTAAAACCGTGTTTTCCGACTCCTCCTCGTCTGCCACTCCGCAGTCCATGAGAGCATGTTTGACTGCTCCTCCGTTCTCTCTGCTTTGATCTCCTCAGCAGCTGAATCAGACTTTTGGAATGAAACAGTCATGGGCTTCTTTATCATTAGTTCTTTTTTTTTTTTCTTTTACTATTTAATTTAGAATTAGAACAAGATGATAAAATTAGATACAAGAGGCCTCTGTGTGTCATCAAGTAACCTAGCCTACTTTGGATAACAAAAATAAATTCGCCTCAAATACTTACCAGCTTGTTTGGACCAACTTTGTTAAGACGAATGGCCTTCTGTCTGTGCTGTGTGAGAAGCCATCTCTCCCTTAGAGTTCTTCCTGACAATTAAAATTTCCCTCTTCTTAATTTCATTCCAGTGCTCCTAATTATGACCCTGTAATTAGCGTGCTGATTACATCCCCTGTGCAATTTCTCCGCCTCCTTGATGTTCACCCTTCATTTATTTATAGTGTGCCTCTTCTCTTTGCTTCTGAAGCCCCTGCCTACCTGTCCCCACAGGGCTTCTAGCTCAGGGCGCAGAGGAAGGGAAGCCTTGCCCCACTGCCTCAGTCTCCCCCTCCACATTTACTTGTTTTCGTCATGAACACCATGTGTTATAGCTGGCGAAGAGAATTGCATTCTGGGGAACTTGAGAGCTAAGGTATAGCCTTGTCCCTCTACCGTGTGGGGGGATGTCGACTCATTACTGCATCAGAATGATCCAGATTTAGCCCAACACCCCATGTAGAAATTACTCGACTGTACCCACGGCACCATTATATCCTCAGGGTGGCAATTATCAGGAATCTTCACAGAGCTCATAAAGCAAGTTCTCGGGAGCTTTCTCCTCTCACTTTCTCTTTCCTTACTTCCATTTTCCTGTCCACTCAACAGTAATACTGTCGTCTGTGGTGTAGGACCACAGGCATGCAGATTTAAGAGTCAGACGCCCACAGGTTTGAAAGCAGAGACAGGCCAGCCAGCCAGCCTCCCTTGTTTTTAAGAAACCAGTCGCAGAATCCTCATGCTTTTTTCTGGCTTTGTTGCCACCTTTATCATTTACTGGGTCCCACACTCATCCTTATTAGAGGGTAAGGTGTTCTACTTCATCTTCACCGTAGCCTACTGAGATGGAGAAGAAAGCACACACGGGAAACACCCATCCAAAGCTGAAGGCAGAGGCAGCCAGTGGTGCTGGGGCCTGCGCTCAGCACCCTCACTCCCAGCCCCCAGCCCCCAGCCCCCAAGCTGTTTGCCTACAGGAAACGTGACTTCCTCTCTGCACAAGACTTATAGAATGAGCAGAGCATCTGGAAGCCACCAAGGACCCTGTAAGGGTACAATTCACATCCTGCCACGGAGTCCCTGTCTGGGTACCATACCAAGGAACCTAAAGATGAGTAAAAGCTGACCCTACCCGCGAGAAGCTTTCTGGATTAGTGGGAGAACAGTGGCCTAGCGAGTGAAGATGGGGTCGCCTGAGGACTCCTGAGCGAGTTCTCCGGAGAAGACAGAGCCTTCTAGAATGCCTTCCCGCACCCCTCTTGCTTCCTTCCTTCTGAGTGGTACAAGCAAGGCCTGTAGACATCACAGCCTCTATGGTGCTGCTGCCGTGTTCCCACGCTTGCCCCGCTGGCATCACCTGCCTGGAATATGTAATGTAGGCTTGCGGTGGTCCGAACATTTGCTCCCCCTGATGTTTCTCGGAATAAGTGAATGTTCCGTGCTAAGCATATCGGGAAGCCCCGTGAATGTCATGCAGTTTTAAGTGTGACTTCTTCATGTTTACAAAATGAACAAGTGACTCACATCTATTGTATACATTCGCCAGAGCCGTGTCCTTAGCTGATCCTTCTTATAAGTTCCGTATCTTCCTGTGCATGTGAGGACGATTTCAAAGAAGCTGGGAGTGGGGGTGGGGCCGAGGACAGTCTTAGGGACAAGGGCTTAGTTTAGGGAGCTTCATCAGTGGGTCCTCTCATGAGTTCTTCAATCACCCTCATGTGCTCCTTCCGCCTTCCTTCCTCCTGTTTCTCTCCGACTTTCATTTTATTTCTTCCATTCTGTCTGCCGAATTTTCCCTTTAGGAGGGATGTTTATTGTTAGACTAACTTCAGACAGAGCTGTGCAAACCGAAGGCCTCGTCTGGGTGTTAGGTTAGCTCAGGAGGTCCTGCCCGGATGACCTGGCCACTTGGTCATCAGAGCCAGACTACGCTGTGGGTAGCTTTGCTGACGTGACGGTGCCATGATGGTGTTGATAAGCCTCAATGCGCTTGTGCCCTCAAGCTTTGACCCTTTACAGTGTCTTCCTAGCTTCAGTCCAGCACTCGCAGCGGCAAAGGCAGGCAGGACTTGGCTAAAAATCTAAAAATAAAAACTTTCTTCCATAATGAATATGCTTTGGGAGTATATTTCTTTAAAAAGAAAAAAAATGTAAGTATATTTTATACAATAAGGAAGTTGGGGATTTTGTTTGGTTGGTTGTTTTGGTTTTGCTTATTTTGTTTATATTTTATGTGTGATTGTTTTGAGACTTTACTGTGTAGCCTAGGCTAACCTCGAACTTTTGTTTTGTTTTGTTTTTTGGTTTTTTTTGTTTTTGTTTTTGTTTTTTTGAGACAGGGTTTCCCTGTATAGCCTTGACTGTCCTGGAACTCACTCTGTAGACCAGGCTGGTCTCGAACTCAGGAATCCGCCTGTCTCTGCCTCCCAAGTGCTGGGATTACAGGCATGCGCCACCACTGCCCAGCCCTCGAACTTTTTTTTTTTAAAGATTTATTTATGTATATGAGTACATTGTAGCTGTACCACTAGATGGTTGTGAGCCATCACGTGGTTGCTCGAGACCTCCGCTCACTCCAGCCCCGCTTGCTCTGCCCCCTCCCCTCACTCTAGACCCCGCTCACTCCAGCCCAAAGATCTATTTATTATTATATGTAAGTACACTGTAGCTGTCTCCAGACATACCAGTAGAGAGAGTCATATCTCATTACAGATGGTTATGAAGCCACCATGCGGTTGCTGGGATTTGAACTCAGGACCTTCAGAAGAGCAGTTAGTGCTCTTAACTGCTGAGCCATCTCTGTAGCCCCCCTTTTTTTTATATGTGTGTTTAAGTATATGTATGCCATGTGTATATCTGCTCCTATTGGAGGTTGTACTCCTGCGGTGAGAAGAGACGGACGGGCAGGGGTTTGGCTCTAAGAGTAGGCAAGTGCCTCCCCTCACTGGGAACATACACCCCAGCCCCTGGATCAAGCCGTGCTCTCGCTGCTGACCTTCAGCCCTGCTGCCCCTCTAAGTATGTGATGGGTCTAAACGTCATTTCTCTGCCGTCCACTGACTCTTGTAACATAGTTTCTAGAATGTTCGGAACAACCGCACTGCACCTTCATGCTCTACTTGGGTAACCATTCTCTGTCTATCAAACACCAGCCTTTGGTGCTTTTACACCAGCGGCTGGCATTAAGTATCTTCAGTTGTACTTTTCTCTACCTCGGTGGACGGAACAAGGTCAAAGCAGCCAGCATATTCCTAAGACTGATTAACGTATGTTCCTCTGGATATGATTACTCAGGGGCAGAGGAAGAGACTCGGAATTTGTGTAGGTTCATACTCTGACATCTGACTTTTGGGCACTCGATTCTGGCAGAGTGGCGTGTCGTGAAGCATGTACAGTCACGTGGGCTGGAAGGTGTCATGTGGCCCTCTGACATGCTCTAAAGTGAGGGCCTTTTGTAGCTGTACTGGGCAGCTGACACCGTCATGCTGGTGGTCAGGAGCCGCACATTCAAGGCCAGCTTGGGTGACAGCTAGTCCCAGGCTGGCCAAGACTACAGTATGAGTCCCTGCCTCCAAACAGGCACCAGATCTAGTCTTCTTGAGTCTGTGGGGAGGTGCTAAGCAGTCTGAGGCCCCGCTTCGATCCCTGTAGGGGTTAGAAGAGTCATGTAGAGCTGGACCTGAGAGCAGCTCCTGCCTCAGCAGCCAGGCCCTCGCTGAGCCACTGTGAGGCTCCTGCCTCTTTTCCTGACACCATGAGAGCGTGAGGATGAGGGAGGCAGAGTCCCCTCCCTAGAGGAGGCTGCAGCCTGCTGGGGAAGCGATGGCGCGGATCCCGAGGGCAGATGTACTTCTGCGACAGGACCACACAGAGGGAAGACTTGAAGAATGTCAGGGATTGGTGTGGAAAGATGGCGGAGGGAAAGACGAACATGGCGGATTTGGACAAAATCTAAGCAGTTTGATATGGATGCTGGGCTTAGGTTTGAGCCATGGGAATTCAGGGTTTTCTAGGTGCCAACGAAATGCCTTGTGCTATTAGAGAATAATTTTAGTGCAATCCACCTGGGGTAGAAAGAGTAGATTGAGAGCCAGGCGGTGGTGGTGCACGCCCTTAATCCCAGCACTTGGGAGGCAGAGGCAGGCAGATTTCTGAGTTGGAGGCCAGCCTGGTCTACAGAGTGAGTTCCAGGACAGCCAGGGCTACTCAGAGAAATCCTGTCTCGAAAAACGAGAGAGAGAGAGAGAGAGAGAGAGAGAGAGAGAGAGACAGAGACAGAGACAGAGACAGAGACAGAGAGACAGACAGAGAGAGAGACAGAGAGAGAGAGAGAGAGAGAGACAGAGACAGAGAGAATGATGAGAATGAATATGAATTGGAAAAGTGGGTGATAAAGAGTGTTATGCAGGGAAACAGGACCTGCGAAGGGCTTGACTTGGGAGAGAAGCACTGAGTGAGGAGGAGGAGCCAGAACCGACAGTTTTAAGAGTGGATGACAGGATGACGTCAGCGGGGTGGCGTGGCTGCCCTCATGCCGGGCACCTGGTACTTGCCAGCCTCTAATGTAAGAACAGGAGAAAGATGAAGCCGAGTGTGGGGCGCATGCCTGTAGCCCCAGCACTCGGGGCTGAGGAGTGCGGCAGGCCTCCCGGGCTGCGTAGACATGGTAGTCAGCCAGGCTGAGCGACACACGACCCCGTCTCCATGACAGAGATGATGAACCCGAGGGGATTTCTTCCAGGCTTCCCTTTCAGTAGACTTTTCTGTAAATCTACATATTTGAGAGTTGTAAACATACCTTCGTGGTGATAGCAATCCAAGTTTTCTTGTTAGGTGGAATATGTTTTGTCCTTGTTTATTACTCAAAACAAAGAATTTGCATGTGTGCTTTTCGTTTCCTACTTTTGGCTAGTGATCTGGGGATGACGACCACACCTCTCTTTTAAGAAGTACAATTACAAACACTTCTGTGTTTGGCGATGTTTTTCGGTTCTTGCTGCCATAAGATAGCATAGCCAAGTCTCACCTGGATGGCTTCCCCGTCTATACACACACCAGTTAAATGCACTGGCTTTGGTGGTTTGTTTTTGTTTTTCTGTTTTGGTTTTTTTGAGACAGGGTTTCTCTGTTTAGCCTTGGCTGTCCTGGAACTCACTCTGTAGACCAGACTGGCCTCGAACTCAGAAATCCACCTGCCTCTGCCTCCCAAGTGCTGGGATTACAGGCGTGCACCACCACCGCCCGGCCTGGTGGTTTGTTAAAAGCTCTATTTTGACAGTATTTAATAGATGAAAGCAAAATGGCATTTGATTCAGCTGAAGACAAAAGACACCATTAGTAGATACAATAGTTAAATGGGAAATGCAGCCTGGCAGTAGTGGCGCACAGCTTTAATCCCAGCTCTCAGGAAGCAGAGACAGGCGGATTTCTGAGTTTGAGGCTAGCCTGGTCTATAGAGTAAGTTTCAGGACAGCCAGGACTATACAGAGAAACCCTGTCTTGAAAATTCAAACCAAAAAAAAAAAAAAAAACAGGGCAATGCATGTTATTTAGATGTTGGCTCGTTTCTAGGAATGACCTGGCTCGCCGGGCGTGGTGGCGCACACCTGTAATCTCAGCACTTGGGAGGCAGAGGCAGGCGGATTTCTGAGTTCGAGGCCAACCTTGTCTACAGAGTGAGTTCCAGGACAGCCAGGGTACACAGAGAAACCCTGACTCAAAAAAAAAAAAAAAAAAAAAAAGGAATGACCTGGCTCCTTACTCTTTTCCTACAAGACAATCAACTGCATGTCGAAGGGAAGGAAAAGCAGCAGCAGATTGAAGATGCTCACAGTGCTGTGTCAGCAAATTGCGCAGGCCAGGTTAATTTAAGCCTCCCGTTGCCTAGGGCATGGAAGGGTTTGTCCCTGTAGAACCCCAGGCCAGCCCGTCTTGCAGGTTCTTTGGAATGATTTAAGTGACCTTGTATATGTTATAGGTACACATTGAATGCTCACTTCATGAGAATTTGAGTGATAGTGTTAATAAGCACTATAATATTTACTTGCTTTTTGACAGGCACCATTCTGAGAACCTTCCCTAGTCAGGCATGATGTCCCACAGCTGTCATCTCAGCTTCTGGGAGATGGAGGCAGGAGGATCAAGTTCAAGGTAGAGTCAGAGTCAATGAGATGTCCTGTGACTTACACATGCTCTGTACTTGTGTGTGCACATGGACAGGTATACACACACATACACACACACACACACACACACACACAATCTAAAAACAAGTGTACGTGTACGAGCTCAAAGCTAGCCCCAGCCCAGGCTACCTGAGACCATCCCATCTCAAAAGCCACACACCAGCAACACCAAAGCCTTTTTCCATACCCACTCATTTAGTCCTCATATAGTTCCATGAAATAAACACCACTATTAGCCCATCTTACGGCTAAGGAGATTGAGGCAAAGAAAGTTGCGACACCGTGCCAAGGAGCACTAGCTAATTGAAGAAGGCAGGTCCGAGCAGGCGCTTCCCCAGACCCCATGTTCTTAAATACTGTAGTTGTTGTTGCCTGGCGTCCTCCCTGCTTATCACACCTTCCCGAGGAGCATGGCTTCGTCACCATCCTCATGAGGAGGTTCACCTACACAGCTCTCCTCCCCTTACCTCTAGGAGTGCTCCAGTGCAGGACTGACAGGAGCATTTGTACCGGGTTCCATCTTGTGATTGCACTGCAGCTGCCTGTCCACAAGGAACCCTCAGGGTCTCTGCTGAGACGCTGCAGTCCTGTAAAACCCACACACAGGAGGAGGCCAACGCTGCCGCGCACTGACCGAGGTGGATGGATGTAGTGGGTGGTGTGGGGATGGCTTCTCCAGGTGCAGAGCGCAGAGACGACTGTAGTTCGTGGCTGTGTGCATCCGTCAGTGTGTCGATCTGAGGTGTAGTGAAGGAGACACTCAACGTTGAAGGAGGCAGCAGAGGTGTGTTAAATCTGCATGGTGCTGAACATCTATAATCTTAGTGGAGTCGGGGAAATTGGAAATTGAATTTGTATGGAAGTTCTGCTTCAAAACCAGAGCATATATTCTTGTTGGAAGGTCTTTATCATGGAAGCTTATAGGAAAAACACTCTTCTGAGAGGCTGACTCTGCTCTTGAGAACTACCCTCAAGAGGTCTGCAACTTTTCATGAAGCCACTTGGCTGTGTGTGCGTGCGTGCGTGCGTGCGAGCATGCGTATGTGTGTGTGTGTGTGTGTGTGTGTGTGTGTCTCCCTATGTAACTGTGCTCCACCCATGACAGGATCCCCCGGCCCTAGCTTAGGATCTTTATATTTTCCAGTGTAAGGACAATGCCTGGTACATAGTGGTGATGATTGGCCAAGTGGAGTGGCTGTGATCCCAGCACTTAAGGAGGCTGAGGCAGGATGGAGTAGCTGGAGCTGTGTAGCAAGACCCCGTCTCAACAGTCATCCTCATCATCATAGTCATAATAGCAGTAACGATTCAAAGTTGCAGTGCCAAAATTCTATAATTTATATAGATATAGATACAGACAGATACCTGATAAATAGTTGTTGGATCCGTCTTACGTTGTAGTTGTTCTAATTTCATTGTGTTATCCTCAGGTCACTGAATATTTTAGTTGAAATGTAGGTTTGGTGACCTTTTTTATTATTTATTTACTTTCATATATATGAGTACACCATTGCTCTCTTGAGACACACCGGAAGAGAGCATCAGATCCATCACAGATGGTTGTGAGCCACCATGTGGTTGCTGGGATTTGAACTCAGGACCTCTGGAAGAGCAGTCAGTGCTCTTAACCGCTGAGCATCTCTCCAGCCCGGTTTGGTGACTTTTTTTTTTTTTTTGTCTTCACATACATACTGACCAATTTTCCCTCCCTCCACTCCTGCCAGTCCCACACACACACCTCCCCTCTTCCCCAGATGCACTCCTCTATTTCCCTTTAAAAAACAAAAACAAAAAAAGAGCAAGCAGCCCAGGGATATCAATAGAACATGGCATAGAAAATCACAGCAAGACGAGGAACAAACCCTCATATCAAGGCTGGACAAGGCAACCCAATAGGAAGCAAAAGGTCCCAAGCACAGGCAGAGGAGTCTGAGACAGCCCATCCACTGTTAGAATGCCCCACAAGAACACCAACTACACAACCATTCATTGGGGGGTGAAGGCTGTAACGTAGGAAATCCTCTGCTCCTTGGGCCCTACCTGAACATTTTAATTCTGAAATACTGTGTTGGCACAGAAACTATTGGGAAGCAGGACTAAGTCACCTGCTAAGCTAAGCCCAGCTAAGCTGATATTCACAACAGACCACCAGTCCCAAGAAGAAATTGAGGTATAAAATTAGGTTCCCCAAAGTCATAGGAGGGCCCTCATCCTCCACTGCCCCCAAACACACACACACACACACACACACACACACACACACACACACATACACACACATACACACACACAGAGAGAGAGAGAGAGAGAGAGAGAGAGAGAGAGAGAGAGAGAGAGAGAGAGAGTGTCACAGTACTTTCTCACTAGGACCTGAGGCTCAGTGTCCAGGTAGGACCCTGCAGGCCCAGGCTTAGCTAGTACAAAGACAGACTCATTGGAAGTGCAGTTTCAGACTCAGCATCAGTGAGCTTTGGGAGGCCCATGCATCTTCTGTGCACCAGCTCACCCTGTCTAAATATGCTGTCCCGGAATAGCACAAGTGAGAACCCAGCAGGCAGCAAATATTTGTATAGCATCTCCTCCATACGCTACTATTTTTGAGAGAAAAGTGCTTTCAGAAAATGTTCAGACCTAATTGAAAAAGTACATAGCAATCAACATTTATTCCCCCACTAGCATAAAACTGTCTAACTAGTAGCCAAATTTGGGATGCCTGAAGACAGACAAGTGACTAATGCTAGGGCTGTGTGTGGCCAAAACCAAATGTATTTTGTGACCACAAGACCATGTCTGGATTCTCCTTTGTAATTACCACACAGCCTACTGTAATTGTAAAACTTATATTTACTTCCTGCCTTTGACATGTAGTCCAGGGTCCAGGGCTGCACCCAGACCTACCATGAAGTTCTCTCTTATTTGACTATACCATGTACAATTATTGTGAGGGTGTGTGTGTGTGTGTGTGTGTGTGTGTGTGTGTCCACATCTGTTATATGTGGGAAAATAATCTGCGTTTTTGGGTAAGACACATTACCAATCTAATGTTTATTGAACAACTACTATCTGCAAAAGACTGCTTTAGACTGTAGGAGCCATAATAAAACCACAAAAGCTTTGTCTTGCTGGAGAAGATGAGGTGCTGGGAAGGAGGAAGGAGGACACGCGTGCTTCTGCAGGTGTGGGGGTGTGCTCCTCGGAGCACCGTGACCTTGCTAGGCATCAGTGGCTTCCTCAGATTGGTCCATCAGAAAAGGCCTCTCCAAGATGACATTTAAAGTGACATTTTAAATGACAAGAAAGAGTGGAACAAGGCAAGGCAGGAAGAAGCCCCTCCCCAGCAGATTAAGGAAGTACCCCGAGACAAGAAGGACTGTGCCATGCTCGCAGACAGACCGGGGGATGGGTCGCTGGTGTTGGTGAGGTTGACGGGCGCTGTGGCATGGCCCTCGGCTCCCGCCGGGGGACTGCTGCTGTCGAGGCGGAAGGTGGCTGTGGCTTGAACGAGGTACAGGAGCAATCCAGGCCAAGCATTCAGAGTGAATCTCGTGGGTTCAGCTTTGAGCAGCTGAAGGGTAGGGAAGTGGCTGAGACAGACCAGAGGCCTCTCAGCTTTGACCCTGGAAACTGACATCTTGGCCTGTGCAGTGCCCACCCTGTCATGTCCCCAACTGCGTGTGTCACCAGTATTCAGCTTTAGAAATACTCCTTCCAACACTTCCATCGTGCCTGCTTCCCCTGGCATTCATTCTATGGCATCATGGAAGGAAGGAGATGTGTGTGTATCCCCCACCCCCACCGCAGGGCCTGGAAAGGTGGTTCATTGCTTAAAAGCATTTCTTGTTTTTCCAGAGGACCTGAGCTTGGCCGACTCACAACTACCTGTACCCCCAGCTCCGGGGAATCCGATGTCCTCCTCTAGCCTCTGAGAACACACATGTACATGTGGCGTACACTCACACATATATAATAATAAATAATACATGAAAAAATTCAGGGCTTAGGGATATAGTTTGCCTACTGTGCAGAAAACCCAGCACCACATACACTACACAGTTTATTCATCACTAATCCTGTCACTCAGGAGGTAGAGGCAGTAATCAGAAGTTCAGGGTCATCCTTAGCTACAGTAAGTTTCAGACCATCCTCCAAGACAAGATCCTGTCTTAGAGGTGAGGGTGGGGAAACATCAGTCAACCAATCCTATCTGAGTCCCTAACTCCTCCCTGTCCCTCCCCCTCCACTGTACTCCTAGCTTTTGGCAAGCTGTCCTCAACATGGTGCTTGGTCCCTGAGCACAGGCATCTATATGCAGGGTGGGATTCTGAGACCTGCCCATTGGTTAGAAGTTAAGAGCCAACATATGCTTCCAATAACACATTGTATGTACATCTGTCCAGCCATCCCTCCGTATCTGTGAGGGGTTACCTCAGGGATGCCTGAGATATCCAACTTCACAAATGTTCAGGCACTTCAGACACAATGGCAGGGTGTTTGCGTAGAACCCGCACCTTCTTAGAGTCCTTAAGCCGCCTCTGGCTCACTCCCATACCCAGTTTGGTGTAAATGCTATGAAGAGAGGCGCTGCACTACTTAGGGAGCAGTAATGAGAAGAAATGGTCTGTGTGGCCACAGTGGCTTCTCAGACATTCGTATCTCTGTGCCTGGTTTAATTCATGAACCCAGGAGTGTGGAAAACACTTACATATGCATAATCAGGAGAATTGTGTGATTCTTTAATAAAGATTACATTGGCCGGGCAGTGGTGGCGCACGCCTTTAATCCCAGCTCTCGGGAGCCAAAGGCAGGTGGATTTCTGAGTTCTAGGACAGCCAGGGCTACCCAGAGAAACCCTGTTGCGCAGTGGGGGTCAGGGGGGATTACATTGGCATAATCTAGCTGTTCCTTTATTAAAGGTCTAGTTTCTACAGTTGCCTTCTAAATATCATGGGGCTTAAGACTTATTCTTGACTATATGCTAGACAATATAGTCCATCATGGGTATTGTGTGAGTATTTTTTTTTTTTTTAGTTTCAATGCTTTATTATTAGAAGAGTAGAAAGAGAAGGGGAGATAGAAAAGTAAAGAGAGAAAGAGAAGATAGAGGGATGGCCAAGACCACGCGGGAAGAGGAAAAAGAATAGAGAGGAGGAACAGAGAGAGGGAGGGAAAGAGAGGGCAGAGAAGATAAGAGGCCAGAGAGCATTATGTGAGTATTAAATGAAATACAATCACGTCACTGGAGCGGTGTTAGTAAGTGAGCTGTTATTAGTCTCAGTGAGACACCCCGGCGACGGAGCTCTCTAGAAGCAGCACGCTGCTCGCAGTGCTCAGAGGCTGCAGCTGGAGAACACGGAATGACAGGCACCCTGGGAGCACCCCGAGCAGTTTTGAGCACAGTCTACACTTTGTCTGGCTCTTGATGCTCTGGGAGAAGGAAGACTTCATGGAGCAGCTAGCCCCACTTTGCAAATGTCTGTGGTTCTGGCAGATCTGCACCTTTCTCCCCCGCGCCCCCCCCCTGCCTTTTACCATGTGCACCATGCAGCTTTGTCCTCAAGATCAGGTAAACCACCATAAGTGATATTTATTGCCAGATGCGACCTTTGCGAGCACCTTGTAGAGTCCCAGCATTAATGTCACTTTCTATAAATACCGGTGGAGGGTGAGGAGATGCTGGCCTAGAGAAGTGCCGCACACTCTCGAGCTCTTCCCGTGTCAGACTCTCGCTCGCTTGCTCGGGCTGTGGGCTGTTACTCAGCGCTGGCATTCACCGCTCTCACTGCCTCCCTGTTCGTCATCTCTGCCATCTCTTAGTTCCGCGTGGCCTCCCTAGCGGTTGGCTCTGCATCTGAGTTGTACTTTCTTGCTTCCTCCACCTTTTGAAATTTAAAAATAGAAAATAACCAACAAACCCACAGTCTTTCACATGGGCTGAACTCTGTTAATACATCTAACAGATTTTTCCGGTGAATTCCACACTGTAATATTTATAGTCTGAAATCTGCCATCGGTTCAGAATAAACTCTGTAAGAAATTCACAAGGAGCTACTTTTATTTTGACTATCAAACACAAAATCAGGACTTGGAGTCAACAGCCCGCTTTCCTGAGTCACTAAGGAGTCTCTTGTACTGTGAATACCAAGCCCAGGGCTCAAAATGCAGACCTTCATAGCTGTGAGCACTGTTGCAGAAGCCCCACTCCCATATCACAGTAAGCAAACATGTACAAACTGTTACATAGTAAATGCCATTTTATTGCTGACAGGTATTTTAAACTTTTTGCAGTTTTGCTTTGAAAACAGAGTGACTGCAAATAACTGTTTTGCCACTGGCTGTGAGTGTCCAAGCAGTTATCGTTGCATAATTTATTAAATAATAGACCTAACCTATATATAGATTCCAAATGAAATATTGTTAATTACTAAATAAATGATTACTAAGGATGAGCAAATAATATAATGTGTAGGCCTTTAACATGAATTGATTTTAAGTTGACAGCTAGCTTGCTTAGAATAAAGGATTAAATACGACTGATCTATAGTGCCTTAGGCCAGAAGAAGCACCACCGATTTGGGATTTGGGATTTGAGAGTATGTGGACAGACATAGGCAGTTGAGTATCCCTAGTCCATCTGAAGTCAGAAACTTTTCAAAATCTGAAACTTTAAAGTCATTGTGTTGACACTCAAAAAGATTTCCAATTTTGAGATAAAGATGCACATCTGTAAATGGTTTCTAGGGTCTATGATACTTTTCTACATCCTTGAAAAGGGCTAAGATCACAGACACTGTACCCTGATGTATGTGGTTTCTGGAGTTCTGCTTGGGAGTCCCCCGTCTTTATCCTTACCTTATGGAATGAGCACTTGTTTAGGGACATGAAATTACCATACAAATAAAGGGGTCTGATAAAGAAAGGGGACCCCTCCCAAAAGAGCCGCTGGGGAAGAATCTCAGGCCTCCAACCAGATGGCCTTGCACACACGCACACACACTCGCGCGTGTGCACACACACACACACACACACACACACACACACACACGTGCACGCACACACACGTGCAGGCACAGGCACACACACTCTCCACCTGGTCTAAGGGGAGGCCCAAAGTAGTTCCATAACACAAAAGTTTACAAACCCCTGTGAAGTTTCTGTCTGACTGTCAAGGGTTTTTCTTGACAAGAAAGCAGCTTTAGGTCTTTATTATTCTACCAACATGAAAGAGGGAAGAGAAGAAGAAAGAGAGAGAGAGAAAGAAAAGGAGGAAAGAATACACCATTGGCAGAGAGTTGACAAGTCTAGACTAAATATCCCTTACTTGAAATGCTTGGGACCTCAGTGTTTCTGGTCTGGGATTTTAAAACATTTGCATAGACATAATGAGATATCCGGAGGCTAGGATACAAGCCAAGCAGAAAGTTTACCTGTGTCCCATACAGTTCCTATACAAAGCCTGAAAACAAACATTTTATACAGTATATTAGATAGATGAACATCCTCGTCAGAAACCAACCACGTGAGCTGAGACAGGCTCTGATGTCATTTAGTATTTTAGTCGTATCCATGAAGCAAAGTCTCATAGTGGCATTGTCTACAAGTACTGTCATGTCGTTATGCAAAATGTTGTAAGTTTTCGTACATTACAGATTTCAGACTACAGGTTAGGGAGACTCCGCCCATAGCTGTCTTCAGAAAGCAGCTCACTCCGCCCTGTCACCCCATTCAGAAGTCACCTGTCGCCTGTTTTCCGCAGTAAAGGATGGGCGGAACACAGAGAGGAGGGACATTTTGGGACCAGATGGCTCTGTTGACAGCCCCACCCTAGCTGCGCAGCAGTTCTCGGTGCAGGCTAGGAGCGGAGGTGTCCCCAGGTCAGCTGTCTTCATAGCAGCAGTATGATGTCATTTGCCTTTTCACACGAGCTCCTTGAGACTCCCCAACATGGGATTGTGAGGGGCTAGATGCCAGAGGATACTGAAATCTAGCTGTCCTGAAGCTGCGTTCTGTGAAACCAAACATTTAAGATATTTACAAATTCAAAAAGATGATGCCATTCTCTGATTTGTTCTGGGAAATACTACTTTTAAATGTTAAATTTTTATTTATATAAACTGGGAGTGGCTCACATCTTTAATTTTAGTACTTCGGAGCAGAGGTAGAGGGATCTTTGTGAGTTCATTACCAGCCTGGTCTACAAAGTGAGTTCCAGGACAGCCTGTCTTTAAAAAAAAGGAGGTGGCTCAGTGGTTAAGAGCACTGCCTGCTCTTCCAGAGGACCTGGGCTCAACTCACTGCAGCCACAGGGCAGCTTACAACTGTCTGTAAATCCAGGTCCTGGGCTCTGACACCCTCACACTAACATACATACAGACAAAACACCAATGTACATTTAAATAAATAAATAAAATGGTATTTATATTGATATGCAATGGGAGTTTTGCTATTATCTTTAAATACAGCAATAAATCTGTTTTTTAAATTCTTCAGTCTTAATATCTACTGTGGTAAATACTGATACATACAACTCACATTTTTAAAAAGTTCCTGGAGTTCTCAATAATATCTAAGACCTCAAAGAAGTTCATATCAAGCCAGGCGGTGGTGGCACACGCCTGTAATCCCAGCACTTGGGAGGCAGAGGCAGGCGGATTTTTGAGTTCGAGGCCAGCCTGGTCTACAGAGTGAGTTCCAGGACAGCTGGGGCTATACAGAGAAACCCTGTCTCGAAAAAACCAAATTAAAAAAAAAAAAGAAGAAGAAGAAGAAGAAGAAGTTCATATCATACACCCTAAAGTGACTGTTTCTGAGCCGCCCACAAGAAGGTCCTGTCTACAGATTGTTTCTTGAGGCAGGAGCCATGTTGCTTTGCTTGCTTGTTTGTTTGTTTGTTTTCTCCATTTGTCTTGGTACCAAAGCTATGAAATAGGGCACCTTGCTAGCCCAAAGCCTGTGACTGGACACAGAGGAGACCAGCTCCTCTGACTCCTTTGACCGCGTCATCCGTTACTAAGCAGTATTCCCTTACGGATTAATTATCTGAACTTCGTAAAATCTTATTTTGCTGCCCCGGACCTTGGGTTCCTTATCGGAAGCAGACAGAAGAACTGGGGACTTCTTGGGATTTTGTTAAAACCAAAAGAGTTGGCATGCAGCTCTCCCAGTGCCCAGTGCAGGGGCTGAGGTCAGATAGGCCCAAGGAACTTCCCGCCCATTCTGTCCCTCCAGGCTGAGCCAGGGAAACTCACTGGCCCCCTTTCTCCCTGTAGATGGCATTCATGCAGACAGAGAGAACGATGGGACAGAAGGAGCTGACGAAGATATGATTGTGACCCAGAGCCAAACCAATTTCATCTGCCCCATAACACAGGTATGGCTTCCTCTTTCCCTCAAAGAAAAGAGTTAGGTCAGTTTCCCCGGGGCAGAAGGGCTCCTGGGTGTTCTCTGATGCCCCACTGCGAGGGCAGGCACAAAGGAAAGGGATGAGATCAAACCTGGGAGGTTGGTGGCCAAGGAGCACTCTGATTAACCTTGTACTTCAGGACCTGGGGAAAAGGCATAGCCCCTGCAGGCCGGAATGTCCTGATTGCAAGCTGATCCTTAAAGCCATGAAGATGAGAAGTTAGCCTCTGGGGGGACTAGGAAGTGGGCACTTATGATTCCTGAAAGCCTAATGTCTCCCTAATCATAGCTGGAAATGAAGAAGCCAGTGAAAAACAAAATGTGTGGCCACACATATGAAGAGGAGGCCATTGTTCGCATGATCGAATCCAAGCATAAGAGGAAGAAGAAGGCCTGGTAAGTGGGTGCTGGAGGGAGCAGGGCATCCTGGTGCTGCCACCCAGACAAAGCTGCCCCGACTCTCCCCTGGTTCTGGCTCTGCCCAGACTGTCAACAGGAAACTGGCCATCCAGGAAGAACGGCGTGCAGAAGACAGCAAAGGCACTGCAGCTACACCATCACCACAGAAGGAAGAGAGTGGGTGGGGTTGCAGGACTCCAGAGAACTGGGGTGTCTACGAGGTAGCTAGCTCAGTTCGTGGAGAGCTTACCTGGTGCACAGGAAGTCCTGCTTTCAGTCCAAGGCAGCACACAAATTAGACCTGGACACATGCACCTGTCACCCAGCAGTGAGGCAGACAGGAGGATGGGAGAGTGGAGGCCATCCTCAGCCACACCACGGACAGCCTGGGCTACATGAGACTGACATATTCTCATTCTCTCTCTGTCTCTCTCTCTCTCTCTCTGTCTCTCTCTCTCTCTGTCTCTCTGTCTCTCTCTCTCTCTCTCTCTCTCTCTCTCACACACACACACACACACACACACACACACACACCAACAAAGCAGAGTGGCTAAGGATCAACAGAACTATAATCTGAGATACTCCCCATTTCAGTGTTTACTTAACCAAAAGGAAATTACCTTATTCTTTGCTTTCTGCAATAGTGCTTTGGTCTTAAAATAAACATTCAAGACAAGAATTCATATCCTGTGGTCTTGGTGAAGAAGACTGCATTATCAAAGAAATGCTTTCTTTTAATCATGCAAATAGCTTCCCAAACGGTTTCAGTTAATCCATGGCTAACTCACCAATGAGAACTTTTTTTTAACTCCGAATCTTCCGTCCCTTCTCTCCCTACCTCCCAACCCCAGGACCATGGCTCTGTGCCTGTGACGAGAGTCCTCAGTGGGCCACACCGAAGCTGGCTGGGTTTGGCATCTCCTGAGCTCTTATCGCAGGAATGGAATGGCAGGTGTGACCGTTCTCAGGCTCTGATAGCAGCCCCTTTGCTGTGTGCTTTGCTTCTGCATCACCCAGACCAAGAACTGGAACCCCCTCCCCTCCCCATGTGGGTGTGGCTGAGAGACGGCAACTGAGGGCTAGAGATAGACTAATGCGTAGTCCAGTAACTTACAGTGTTTACTCTAGACGACGAATGGGTTTGCAGCCATCAGGCTACAAAAATAAACCACTCGTTCAGTCCTATGTTTTGCATTTCCACCTTAGAGTCCAAATACTGTATTTCCCTAATGACCTTGACATTTTACCAACAAACATCATTTGTTTCTGGACTTCCAAGCCTTCCTTCTCTACTAATTTTTTCCCTTGTTCCTTCTCTGACAAGCCCGAAAGGGTCGTCGTGATTTCTAGGAGTGCTTGCTAGTTGGCTGTCTTTGGCAGCTCCTCTCTCTGACAGTGTGATACTCTCCTGAAGCTGGGGGTGGGAAGGGCAGGGACGTAATACAAAGCCCGTTTCAGTTTCCTTCCAGCAGCCCCAGGGTCAGTGCAGGGGCTCCCACACGTAGATGGCCCTTCTCAAGTACTGCTCTGACTTGCTCATGCCCCTCCACCCCCCACCTGTCGTCTACTTTGAATTACACACAATACTCGCAAGCATTTAAGTGACACTTGTCATCTAAGGAAGCCTTCTCTTCTGTCCCTGTCATGCTTCCATAACCTGGGGGGCAGACACCTGAAAATGTTCCTAGACTGATAATAACCATTAAGCCCGAGTGGAAGAAGGCTTTACAGAGATGACCCTGTTGTCAGGCCTTAAGAATAAGGGGAAATACCAGGGAAGGTGAGGGGCCTTAGGAGCCAGAGCTCTTGAAGCGTTCCATTGTAACCTCTTTTCACTAGATCACATGTCCCCCTTTTCTCCTTTCCATGTGTATGTGTATGTGATGTGTTTGCATGTGTGTGTATATATGTGTTCATATGTACGGGTGCACGTGTGAAGGCGGTATGGTATGCATATACATGTTGATGTCAGGATCTTCCTTGATTAGAGGTAAGGTCATACAAAGCTGAAGCTTGCAGATACGGCTAGTCTCGCTAGGTAGCGTGTCCCTGGGAGATCCCCGTCTCCGCCTCCTGAGCCTGGCATTATAGCTGGGGCACCACGGGCTCTGGGGACCTAACTCTAGGCCTCTCATTTGCACAGCAGATGCTCTAACCACTGCACCCTCCCCCCCCAGCTCCCTCACCTAAGCCCCGAGTAGACAGCTGTATAAAATAGGTATATAATTTACTAATACTAAATTATAAGTAAATTTAATCAAAGACAGTTCTTCAATGTTTATATTTTATTTACTATTTATTAAAGATGAAGGCAAATTTACATACTAATGAGTGGGTATGCTTAATTTTATATGAATAATTAAATATTAGCTGAATATTTGATAATGCAGGATAGAGTACCTTCAGTGTTTTTCAGTTGATTAAAACTTTTGATTTTCTAATTGTCAATGCCAAGAACACCATAAATACATATTACCAAAAGGACAGAACTATCTTTACAGCCATTTTAGAAACTATTGAGAATTGTATCCTATCCCCAAACTAAAATTCATTTTACAACTTTATGAAACCTAAAGTCAGTAACTCACCACAGTTTCAAAAATCAAACAATCTACTATACTATTACAATGCAAAGATACAATGATTTGCTACAGTCTATGGGATGACAGGAGGAAAATACTGTCTTTTCTACATCATGTATCTATAAGAGCAGGAAACGTGTATACAGGAACACATAGGGTTCAGTTGCCTCAGATCTAAGCAGAGGTGTTTGCCTGGTGCTGTGCACTGTGACAGCAGTCGCAGTGTAGAAGCACACAGTGCGTGTTGGGAAGGAACGCTTCATAGGCGTGTATGGTGCACTGTGGGTGCATGTGGGCAGCAGAAAGATGCCAGCGGGTCCAAGGGATCCCAGTTCAGTTCTCAGCACCCATCCAGCACTCCAGCCCTAGGGGATCCAACATCTTCTCTGACCACCATACCACCGTCCAGATGGTACAACAGGCATATGTGCAAGCAAAAAACTCAAATAAAAAATAGAAAATAGTTTTTAACTGGGTCTTTTAGTTAGCTTGTTTTTGAGACAGTCTCCCTGTGTGACCCTGGCTATCCTAGAACTCACTGTGTAGTCCAGGCTGGCCTTCAATTCACAGAGATTCACCTGCCCCTGCCTACTGAGTGCTTGGAGTAGAGGCATGCCCTCCACACTCGTCAAAAACTGGCTCCTTGACTAGAGCCTCCTTCCTGCTTCCCCACCCCCATCTCCCACCCCACCCCCTCTCCCACCACAGCCCCCCCCCCCCCGTCGTCACCACCCCACCACCACCCACCCCCACCCCCTCTCCCACCACACTCCCCTCTCCCACCACAGCCCCCCCGTCAGTCCGAGCAGCTCTCACATGGAGGTCTGGTGTTGGTTACTGTTTGTGGCAAGACAGTAGGGTGACGCCATAGATAGCAGAACAGTAAATAGGCTTGGGATCGATCCTAGAGGCCCCGGATGTCCGGCTCACACTTCCCTTGTCTGTAAACTAATGGTGATAGTTGCAGTTTTCTCACTGGTACATCTGAAACTTGAATAAGATATTTTGTAGGTGCTGGAGAGATGGCTCAGTGGATAAGAACACTGACTGCTCTTCCAGAGGTCCTGAGTTCAAATCCCAGCAAACACATGGTGGTTCACAACCATTGGTAATGAGATCTGACGACCTCTTCTGGTGTCTGAAGACAGCTACAGGGTACTTATTTATAATAATAATTAAATCTTTGGAGCAAGCGGGGCCAACCAGAGCGAGCAGGGGTCCTAAATTCAATTCCTAGCAACTGCATGAAGCCATCAGTACAGCTACAGTGTACTCATATACATAAAATAAATAAATCCTTAAAAAAAAGATATTTTGTAAACTAGCTAAAGGAGCAGGCATCCACGCAGTAAGACTCAGTAACCGTGAGCCCTGCACCCTTGTCTTCACGCTTTCGCCAGCCCCGTCACCAGCAACTACCAGCTCTGCCCCTAGGCCCAGAAGACCTTGTAGAGAAAGGGGATTCAGAGGAGCGGGCCTGGAGCGGAGGAAGTTACTACAGAAGCCGTGCAGGGCACAGGTGCTAAAGGCTGTGGCAGTGCCAGGGTGATGTGCCCACAGTGCATTCTGTTGCAGGGAGCTGAGGTGTGTGCAAGTGCCCGGTGGGATGTGGCGGCTGATTGGCAGGGGCCGGGGAGGCGGAAGGGAAGGTGACTGCTAATCCTGCTGTGTGCAGAGGCAGTTGCTAGCTCTGTCACTGGGCAGGGAGAGGTGGAAGAGAGCAAAGTGGGCAGTGGGGGCTCCGAGAGTCTGGGCTCACAGTGATCCAGTACAGCCACTGGACACAGCAGAGGTCCAGGCTAGTGGCTTTGGCCTTAGAGGGTGACAGCTCCAGGCAGCTTCTCGTTCATCCGGGAGACCCTGTGGGAAGCAGGACAGAGGCGCTGTAGTCACAGAGGCAAATCCAAGGCAGGCGTGGAAGCAGATTAGAACTCGTTCTGTTCACAGCTTACTCCATAGGTTTCTGATTCAGCATGAAGTGGTGTCATTTCCCATGAAGCACTATTTTAAAAATGTGTGTGACACATCCTGTTAGAGAACTGTTTCTTTCTCCTGTTCCAGTGATGTTATGTTACTGGAGGCCAGTACACCATTTCTGGGTACCATCCGAACATTCCCAGCATGCTTCAGACCCTGGAGGCCTCTCCACTGGGCTGAGGTGGAATAGTCTCGTGGAGCTTTTCACCCTGGTATACTGTTAGAGTCATTTCCTAAAATAGAGCTCTTAATCATACCGCTATGATCTCACAAATAAGGCTGCCTGCTGATTTTCATGTTAAGAACTATGGCTGCTTGTGAGCCCGGCCCATTGTTTTGGTTTTCTGAATCTTTAAGCATAATTCAAAGCATGCGAGATGAAGGGAAGAGAAATGTGTGATGTCAAAGCAGAACCACCAACAAATAACAGCCTCGCAGCCGGGTTCTTTATCTCAAAAGTGGAGATTATATCAACTCAAACTCCCAGGGACCCTAGAGCTAACAGGGAATCCCTTCCAGGGCTCTACTGTCCCATTCCTCGGCTGCTAGGTCACTTGTCATTGGGGCACTGGGGGTGCGTGGGGGGGGGGTCCCCGAGGCTCACGGCCAGCCAGCCTAGTGTATGCCCAGTGAAACGAAACACTCTCCGCAATAAATAAATAAATAAATAAATAAATAAATAAATAAGCAAATAAACAATACGGTGGTACCCGAGGAGGACCGCAAAGATGTCCTCAGCTTACACAGCTTACACACGTGTACACAGCCGTGCACACACAGGCCAAGCACAGACCTGACAGGAAGTCTGCTGCTGTGCGGTGTGAGCACACAGCTGTGGGGCCCTTCTGGCAAACAGTCATCACTCTTACCTCACTGCTTTGTGACACATCTCGCTGGACTTAGAGGGTATGGGACAGATTGCTGTCTGAGTGTAGGTATGTCAGGAATCCACCCAACTCTAATGCCAGAGGCGTCTGTACAGCTGCTTCCTAGAGCTTATGGGCCAAACCTTGGTATTCTTAGGACCCCAGTCTGCGCCTCTCGGTACTCAGCACTGTGGGATCGTACGGGCTGAGGCTGAGGCCCCGATTCCCATAAGCCCTCGGGACCCTCTACACCCTGAGACCTTTCCTCAGCGTAGACTCTTAAGTTTGCCCCACGCTGTTAAGGACTGCTCTGCCCTGTGGCTGACCCAGGCGCAGGGCCAGCCTCTCCTTCCAGGCCTATGCATCTGAGCCCTTCCTGGAGATGATTTGACGATGTTGAAGGTGTTGCCACACCTGACCTGCTCACCAGGATGTCCTGGGGATTATGGCCTGATGCTTGGGTAGTGTTGTTTCTCAGAGCAGGAATGCCCTGACTCAAGCCCGTGGTATCATGGCCTTTTCTTATCCTTTTCAGTTTAAAAACTTGTTCGTTTCTGTGGGGTGGGGTGGGAAACAAGGCTGTGCCCTGGTTCCTGTCCAGCCTCTCCTCCAGGAAGTCTGTGAGAGTCCCTCAGGCTCTTCAGGGTTGTGCTTACCCTGCCTCTTGCTGATCCACCTTGTCTGAGGAGACAGGACTGGTTACTGTGGTCTAGAACGCAGCTGCTGTGTGCTGAGGCCTAGAGCACAGTCCTTTGCCTGTGGCATAGCATTCGGTGGCCTTGACTGTCACTGCCCTGCGGGGTGCCTGCAGACAGACAAGGACTCCGCTCTCATCTCTGTAGGAGAGACCTTGGACAGTGTCAGCACTAGGGGAGCTGACTACTAGGTCTTTGCCACTATTTTGGAGATAGTCTCACTATGTAGCCCAGACTAGCCTAGAACTTTCTGTGTAGTTCAGTCTTACCTCAGCCTCCTAGGTGCTGGGATTATAGGCATATACCACTTGTCTTAGCTCTTCCATTTTTGAGTTTGTATCTTTGTTGTCAGGTCACCTCGCTCCCCTTGGATACTTGATTTATATCCCTGTCCCCAGAGCCTGTCTCTGCATGACACAGACCTCACCGGGCTCCTTGGCATCCCGTCAACATGAGTGTGGGTGCCTCCTCTGCAGCCCAGTGGTGTGGTTAATTCCCTCAGCCATTCTCAGAATGCCCTCATCTACTGACTAAAGCCACTGATGTCAGCAGGAAGTCCTCCCCCCACTCTCCGCTTCCCTCTGCCCCGCTTATTCACTGTCTGGCAGATGGAGGTACCCGAGGCCCGGCAGTCAGAAACAGCTCAGGGCTCGCCTCTCAGAAGCCTCCTGTTGTCACTTCCCTGTCAGGGAAGCCTAAGGAGCAGCAGTCTCCTGAGCTTGTGGATGTCTTCTTCATCGTCACCTCAGCCTTAGAGATTTGAAGGTGGGGCTGGGGTGGGTAGGTAGGCTGCTCAGCAAGACTCCAGGAAAGACGGAAGGAAGGGGGAGGGGAGGGAGGAAGAGGGACCTCACTGAATGGGACACATTGAGCATTTCAGGGTGAATCCCCATGCCCAAGCTTACTGTCCCCGCACATGGGCTGCACGCTGTCCAGGGACAGCCCCTGTGCTGCGAACACTCCTCGACCCCAAGATCAAGCCAGGAAACACCTCGCCCTTCCCCCATCCTCCCTGCGTTTCCTAGGACTTGGCATATTGTAGCTCCCAGGTCAGGTTCCCTTCCCTCGGCCCTTTACCTTTCCTCCTGTGTCTCCTGTGCCTTTTGGAGAGCTGTCTGAGGTCATGGGGCCGAGCTCTGTATGGGTCGGAGCCATGGTTGTACTTGCGGTTATGTGATTAGAACCTAGCCCACAGCTGATCACACAGAAGCACCCTGAATACATGAATGGTGTGTGTGTGTGTGTGTGTGTGTGTGTGTGTGTGTGTGTGTATGTGTGTGTGTGCACAGTTCCATGTAAGTACAAACAGACAGATCACTGAAACCTTCCCAGAAGAATAGGGGCCAGCCTAGGAGGTGGGAAAGGACACCATGGAGCCCTGTGGAATGGGGACCCTGCCCCGATTTATAGCAGGGAAACCCAGGCTCAGAAAGTTTGCCTCGGCCACCAGTCGGGCCGTTGAGAGACTTCAGGACCTCGTGAGCTTGACTGCACTGGGCACTTTGCCCTGCCCAAACCTTGTTCACAGTAAGAAGAAATCAGGTGATTCAGTCCAAACACTCCCTCAAATGAGCCGGCTCACTGAGCCAGGCCTTGAGTTCCACCCTTTTCTGGTGACTCACTTTCTTAATTCCCTCACCTCGGGCTTCTGGCCAGTGCTCAGTGTCCCTCTCTGTGTCTCCATTGAGGTTTAGTGGCATTCAGAGGGATGGAGTCCCGCCCCCATCCCTGTGCAGTTTCCTCCATCTCGGATGGCCTGCAGTGTCCGCTGCTCGGCTCCGCCCCTGCCCCTCGGTCGTCAGCTCACCTGCCTTCATCCATAGGTCTGTAGGCGCCCCAGTCTCGGCCACAGGCACGCAGCCAGGCTGCCCCGCCCCTGCTGTACTTCTGTGGGACCCCCAACCGTTTCCTCCGCTTCACCCTTCGCCCTTTAGCCTTTTGTCCTAAGCAGCTAGAGTTTTTTTAAAGAAACTAAATCTCATCCCACCCCTATCTAAAAAGCTTCCAGGGGAGGGAGTCGTTTTCATATTTAAAGCGATACCCAGGGCTAAGGAAATAGTTGGTGGAGCTTCAGCCTGTCATGCGTGAAACCCTGGGTTTCTCTCACACACACACACACACACACACACACACACACACACACACGCCCCCAGCACAGCCTAAAATCAGGTGTTGGTGGTACATGCCTGTAATCCTAGCACTGGGGAAATGGGATCCGTAGGAAGTTTCTCTCCAGCTATATAGTGAGTTCAAAGACAACTTGGACCACATGAGACCATGACTCAAAACAAAGTCAAAGATAATAACAAAACAAAATAATCCAGAGGGTCACCTTGCCCCTGGTCTCACCTGGCCAAGCGTTCTGGGCAGCCTAGACCACATGCAAGCCTGTCTCCCTAGCCCCCTCCCCTGGTCCCCAACCCCGTTCCCTCTGTCCTGCATTGCTTCACTGCTGTGGTGGTGTGGTGTTTGGCAAGCCCCCTGTGTAGGTGCCGCTCCTACATTGCTTGCTTCCCCAGCCCCAAACCAAGCCGCCCTCAGTGGAAAGATGTGTATGTGTGCATGACTCGGTGTGAGCGGGTTTGGGTTTTGTTCTTGGGTTTCTAGTCTTTTGTTGTTATTGTGGTTGTTTTTTTGTTATTGCTGTTTTGGGTTTTTTTGGAAAGCGTTCTCATCCCAGTGCCTGGCTGTGAGAGAGGTTAATGCTTTCGGCGTGGCAGTGGGATAGACTGATGGGCTTTTTTCCCTCCCTCACAGTTGCCCAAAAATTGGCTGTAGCCACACAGACATGAGAATGTCAGATCTCATCCCGGATGAAGCCCTGCGACGGGCAATCGAGAGCCACAACAAGAAGAAGAAACGCCACTCTGAGTAGGAGAGGCCACCTGCCCACGGGACGTCAGCAGCCTTCCCCGGCCAGCCACCAGAGTGAGGAGAGGCGGTAACAGAGCAGCGCTGTCTGCAGGAACCCTCGAGGGCTGATCGTAATTGAAAGCATTGTTTAAGTTACACAAGAAAAACACACGTATATTATATTCTTTATTTTCCAGTGCTCTGAAATTTTAAATAAAACTTTGATAATCTTCAGCATGATCCTGTCTGTAGCTCTCCCAGTATATAAAGGGTTCTCAGGGTAAAAATCTCTCTCTCTGAGCCGGGCGTGGTGGCGCACGCCTATAATTCCAGCACTTGGGAGGCAGAGGCAGGTGGATTTCTGAGTTCGAGGCCAGCCTGGTCTACAGAGTGAATTCCAGGACAGCCAGGGCTATACAGAGAAACCCTGTCTCGAAAAAAAAAAAAAAATATCTCTCTCTCTCTCTCTCTCTCTCTCTCTCTCTCTCACTCTCTCTTTCTCTCTCTCTCTCTCTCATATATATATATATATGAGATATATATATGAGATATATATCATATATATGATATATATATACTTCTAAATAGTTTTTATAATTGTTTCAACTGAAAAGTGTCTTTGGAGTGATAAGATAAAAAGAGCAAAGACCCTCCCAGCTGAGCAGCCATTTCTGTAAGAGAAGCCAAGGGCTACAGCTTCTGAGTCTACAGCAGAGCCGACAGACCCCGCCCCACCACCACCACCACCACCTCCTCAGCACAAGGTATCTTCAGCAACCGGGACTTAACCTTCAACTTCTGAGGACAGCCAAGGGCGATAGCAATAGCCTATAATGTTCTCGGAGTTGTAAAAAATTCTGACTAACAACAATTCAAAAGCTTTCTCATGCCTCGTGTTGAGATTTCGTTAGATAGTGTAGGGCTCTTGTAGGAAGCATCGTTAGCTCAGATGGAAAATTGTCATTTAAACTAAATATGTCTATGTATACACAGACTTACACAGAGTTTTCAGGTAGAGAGGAGGCAGGAGGATTGTAAAAGCCAGATCACACCCGTTTGCTGGGATTGCGTTTCCTAGAAATGTCAGAGAAGCTACACCCATGACGTCTCACCAAGATGGCTGCCTAAACAAGACCTGAGCAAGCTTGACCCTAACAGACATGGTAACGTGGAAGGGGGAATGCTGAGACACCTCCGAGCTAGACAGAAGAGCTACTCAGTAAGGACCAATACGAATGTGAGGCATTGTCTTCCCTGGGACAGAGCCCTCCAGCTGGTCATCTAATCCCAGCTGGTATCATATGCATATAAGTTATGATACGTGAACTGAGCAAGTTGTCTTTATATGCTCAGGCATATATACACGCATATATAAATGTATATGTAACAAAAATAGAAGTCATGAATTTGAATTTGAGAGAGGACAAGGTAGGGGTGCATGGGAAGGCTTAAAGGGAGGAGAGGAAATGGTGTAATTATATTTTATTTAACAGTAGTTGTAAAGGAGATACTGATCCAGCCCTGTCAGGCCAACAGGGACCTGTGCTTGATTGTCTTGCAGAGAGCTGGACTGGGAATGGAATACACACCAGTGGTCCTAGGATACAGAAGGAGTCACAGCTGGAGACCAGCCTCGGCTGCCTAGCAAGACTGTCTTAAATGCTTAAGTGAGAGACACATTCAGACTCCTCCATTCTGACTGTGTAAACAGCGCTAAGCTGCTGACTTCACAGAAACTGTCTTATCAACTAGATCACTTAATTAAGCCAAAGGAAGCACATACTGCCCCAGGGGACAAAGAATAATGAACAATGGCTGACATGTATTGAGTCCCGACTGTATACCAAGTCCTAATCCTTTATGTATATATCAACTCCCATAATCCTCAGCCTACTGAGTGGTCACCGTTCCCACTTTCCAGCACCAAGATGCAAAGTCACTGTCAAAGAGTGTCTGCTCTGAGCCGGACAGAGGTGGTGGCGCAGACCTTAAATCCTGGCACTCAGGAAACAGAGGTAAGAGTGAATCTATTAGTTCAAGCCCTGCCTCTTCTACAGTTAGTTCCATGACAGCCAGGGATACACAGAGAAACCCTGTCTCATTCATAAATAAATAAATAAATAAATAAAGCAAGCAAGCAAACAAGCAAAAACAAAAAAAGATGACAGCTCAGAAGTGGCCGAATGAGGACCAGAACGTGAGGTCTGGACTCTGGATCTCATGCTTCCTCTTCCTTAAATATTTGCTTAGTGTCTGAAAATATTGGGCTGGAGAGATGGCTCATCAGTTAAGCGCAGTGACTGCTCTTCCAAAGGTCCTGAGTTCAAATCTCAGCAACCACATGGTAACTTGCAACCATCCAGAACAAAATCTGACTCCCTCTTCTGCAGTGTCTGAAGACAGCTACAATGTACTTACATATAATAAATAAATCCTTTAAAAAAAAAAAAAGAAAAGAAAAATATTTTCAGAGGAAGGAAGATGGGGCGAAGATAGTGGGGAGATAAATGAAATATGATAACACATGTATGAACATGCCGTGATTTTGCATTCTGATAAGAGATCAATAAATAAAAACATCCAAAGCCACATTTAAAATTAAAACCTTTGCAAATAAATCAATGCGTCTGTGTATGAAAACAAGCCTGATTAAAATGCACCCAGTAAAGTTATGGCATTCTCAAGGGCAAGGCCAGGAACTTTTGCATTTAAAAGCATGCTCTGACCGGCAGTGGCAAATGTTTAATGCATTTTCTTAGGAACCAAAATAAATAAAGACATTCCATTTCCTGCAAGCCCAGGGATTGTGAGTTTCCTAATAGTCTTTATCTGAATCAGGCTTTCCTGAGGAAGTGATCGTGTTTAAGCCAGAGCAAACACTTCTCTCGGAATGTGGCCCTTTTGTGCAATGCTCGGTTTAACAGATAGGAGCCAACTCCGGAGGCCTGCCCAAGAGTCTGTCTTCCCAGCTCTTTCCAAAGAGAATTCTGGTATATTGCTACAGATACTTTATCAGCCTGGGGGGGGGAAAATGCTAAATAACACCATTCCTCTACGGATGGGCGTAGTAATGTGTTATCCTAGCAAGAGTTGTGCACCTGCCAGTTGTAGAATGGCTGGACTTGAACTCATAGACTTCCTCCGTAGAAATGGAAACCTCTGCCTTCCACGCGTCCCTACAACTGCAGGTTTATTTTCGGTGAAGGTTTGTAACCTGACCATCATTCTCAGTTTGATCCTAGCGAGACTCTCCCTCAAAGAGGAGGAAGAGGAGAAGGAGGAAGAATCCTGTTTGGAATGGAATACACGTCTGTAATCTCTTTAACTTGGGAGGCTGATTCAGGAAGATCACAAGTTCAAAGCCATCCTGGCAACTTAGCAAGCCCTAGTTTCACAACGAAGTAAATAAAGCGTATCCCGTTAGTAGAAATGTATTCCCTACTACATGACCTCATGCCAGGGGTCTTGGGACAACACCAAAAAAAAAAAAAAAAAAACAAAAAACAAAAAAACAAAAAACAAACAAACAAACAAACAAAAAACCCAAGGCACAAATCTCCCTTAAAGGAGAGCAGTTTTTAACCAAAGATGAGGTAGGAAAATTTCATCTTTCCCAGGACAGCCCTGGGAGTCCCATCTGTGGGACGAAGCCTCTCTAGCTATATCTTTGGGGTATCACTAAGATTTGGATATGTGGATGTGGCGTTTTTATTGCTAGCTCTTTGAAGAACCTTCCAACTTGGGTAATCTTGAAATATTACCAGACAAACCATCAGATGTAATATTCCCCTCTTACCATAAAGAATTTCAGAGGGTCCATTCAGCTAGAAACTATTGACAAGGGCTAGCCTGGCCCCTGATGAGGACAGAAAAGTGCCTTTAAGCTGACATCTAGCCTAATCCTCTCTGGAGCCCCAGAGATAGTTGTTGTTATTCCATTTTATGAGTAATTAAACTGAGACTCCATCTTTTCCTTTGCCCAAGGTCACAGGCTTGCCTGGTTAATCCCATACTGGACCAAACCATCCTCTACCTCCAGGGCCCACGACCAACAACCCCTGCCCCACCCATAGGCTTGCCCCATGAGATATCCTCCAGTTTAACAAACTTTAAAAATCCTCTATTTCCTATCTCTTTTTGTACAGACTACCAGTCCGGTCCCTCCTTCCTTGCCTCTCACCTGACACTCACCAGCCCGACCTGGTCTTCTGACTCTAATCTTGCCCCACCTATGTCAGCCTTGCGGATCCCCATTGGATAATGTCATATCTGCATCTTCTTCCTGCAGATCAGCTGTTTTCCAACCCAGCTGTGCTCCTAACATTCCAGCTCCCTTCCCCCTTTTACTGTAGATTCTTTCAGGCCGTGTGTGTGTGTGTGTGTGTGTGTGTGTGTGTGTGTGTGTGTGTGTGTTAACCCTCAATACTCCTTCCCCACTAACATGCACAGAGGACCAGGAGCACATAACTTCCCTGTTCAGATTTTCCATAGACACCAAAGATTTTGACATCTCTCTAAGATCTTTATAACAGCTCTAAATGATCTGGGTCGTACTCACAGTGGGTTGGTCTTGTGATCCCTTGGGCCTTTTGACGGAAAGCAGGCTAACAGGGACTCTAGTATTGTATGTTGGAAGCAGACATGTCCATTGAATCCTTGAGTATCACTCGGTAAATATTTGCAAGGCCTATACTTTATGCCGTTTTGTGCTAGTCTGGTATGGCACTTAAATTCCTCCTCCTGAAAGGACTTGGTTGGAGCGGGCAGACACTAAGACAGTCAAACGTCAGCAGCACAGAGGCAGTGCCCTTGCCTGGTGTGTTCAGCATCCTACACTTGATCCCCAGCAGGAAGAAAGAAGTCAGTTCATCTTAGAGTGAATGTAAAAATGTGGGCGGCGTATGGAGCTCACCTGACCGAACACTCTGCTCCACAGGGAGAGAGGGTCTGGGCTCTGTCCCAGCCAGCAGAGCATAAACAGCCTGTGATGCTGTGCACTTGTAATCCCAGAGTTTAGGAAAGGGGGGGGGGTGGAATCAGAAATCCAAGACCAGTTCTAGTTTTATATTGACTTTGAGGCCAGCCAGGTCTAAAAAGAAACCCTGCCTCAAAAGGAAATGCCAATCTTACCTGCTTCTTTTATTCTGATTACCTACTTTTGTTTTTATGTGGTTTTGTTTTGGGGTTTGGGGTGTTTTGTTTTGTTTTGTTTTGTTTTGTTTTGTTTTGTTTTGTTTTGTTTTGTTTTTCATGATATGGTCCCTCTGTGTGACCCTGGCTGTCCTGGAATTTGCTCTGTAGACCAGGCTGGCCTCAAACTCAATCCACCTGCCTCTGCCTCCCAAGTGCTGGGATCAAGGGCATGTGCCACTACTGCCCCGCTGTTTTTGTTGTTTCTTTGGTGTATGTGTGTGTGTGTGTGTGTGTGTGTGTGTGTACACATAATGAAGTAACCTGACAGACTCCTCTGTGTTTCCATCATTTAGGAAGCTGTAACTCAGACCCAGGGAACAGCTTCACCATTCAGCAGATGGCCGAGCATCCAGATTTTTAAAAGGAACTATTTAGCTATTTATACTAGTGGGGGGTATTTTCCTGAACAAATCCAGAATTGGTGGGAAGTTTGTCTATTTGTGTGTTTTGTTTGAATCAGTGTCTCCTAACTCAGGTTGGCCTTGAAGCAGCAGAGAATGTCCTTGAATTTAGATCCACCAGGGATAACTGGTGAGTGCCACCACGCCCAGTTATATAGGACCGCTGAGCTACTCCCAGGCCCGGAATTGGCTTTAAAAGCAAAACTTGAGTACGGTTTTCAAGGAAGCAACTTGGGTCGTCTTTTGTCATAAATAGCACAAGCCTGAAGCACAGCTCTGTTAAGAAAGAGCTCTGATGCCTGGAAATGGCATTCCTCCAGGCCTGAGAGAATCTACCGCTGGGTCTGCATGAGGCCCAATCTGGGCAGTGGGCTGTTTATGGTCACCAGCTTACAAAGAATCCAAAGATACCGATTGGGCCAGAGAACTGCAAAATCAAGGCCAGGGATCATGCAATATGGATGCCACGCTAAAGAAACTGGGACTCTTTTTTGTTGTTGTTGTTTGGCTGGTTGGTTGATTTTTCCTCCAGAGGGGAGAAAAACAGCTTACTTTGTGCAAAATAACAGTGAGAGCCCTGAAAGGACGGTCCAAGGGACTATTAATATTTATAGGGGAAAAGTTGGTGCTAGCACAATGGCTGGGACCTTGGGTGGCCCCAGGGAACTATGATAAGATTTTGGAACTTGTGTTGGTATGGAAAAAATATTCTACTTTGCTAACTGGGAACTGGAATTTCACCTTCCCTACAAAGACAAGGTATGACTTCAGCTATGCTTATCACTTTATTTTTTTGTTTGTTTGTTTGTTTGTTTGTTTTTCGAGACAGGGTTTCTCTGTGTAGCTCTGGCTGTCCTGGAACTCACTCTGTAGACCAGGCTGGCCTTGAACTCAGAAATCCACCTGCCTCTGCCTCCCAAGTGCTGGGATTAAAGGCATGCGCCACCAACGCCCGGCTGCTTATCACTTTATTAACCACCAAAATCACAAACATTTTAATAGTGCATTCTGTCGCTGTTTACAAGGATTGCTTCTTTAAAATAATCAGTTAGGGACTCAGGGGTATAGCTTCGGTAGAGAACTTGCATGAGTCCCTGGGTTCAGTCCCCAACAGAGTGAATACACACACACTATTTTTTTTCCTGTTATTTCTTAAAATATAAAGATCATGCCAGGTGGTGGTGGCGCACACCTGTAATCCCAGCACTCTGGGAGGCAAAGGCAGGCGGATTTCTGAGTTTGAGGCCAGCCTGGTCTACAGAGTGAGTTCCACAGCCAGGGCTACACAGAGAAACCCTGTCTCGAAAAAATAAATAAATAAATAAATAAATAAATAAATAAACGAATAAATAAAATAAAATAAAATAATAAAGATCATAAACCATAGAAAAAGAGATGGCAGGGATGCTTTGGGTGTATACACTAGGGGTTTACTCACTTTTGATTCTTTTTTAAATCAATATTTAGAAGTAAGTATAACAGAACAAGGCACAGAAATAATCAAGAACACATGAAAATGCTAAGGCTGGGGGTGTAGCTCAGTAGAGATGGTGCCTGGCATACATGAGCCCTGGGTTCCATCCCCAACACTGTTTAAAATTAACATAGCGGCCAATGCCTGTCATCCCCAAATTTGGGAGGTGTGGTTGGGAGGAGCAGAAGTTCAAGGCTGTCCTCTCCAAGTAAGGCCAAACGTAGAGAAGGTTGAGGAGGAGGAGGAAGAAGAAGAATAATAAAAGGAGAAGGAGGAGGAGGAAGAGGAGGAGGAGGGGGGAGGAGGAGGAGGAGAGAAAGAAAAAGAAGCTGGGCAGTGGTGTCACACGCCTTTAATCCCAGCACTTGGGAGGCGGAGGCAGGTTGAGTTCGAGGCCAGGCTGGTCTACAGAGTGAGTTCCAGGACAGCTAGGGCTACACAGAGAAGCCCTGTTTGTTTGTTTGTTTGTTTGTTTGGGGGGGGGAGGCAAGAAAAGAAAAAGAAAATGCCATTGAAATAGACCCAGAAATAACACAAATGACAGAATTAGTCAATAGGCACATGAAAAAGCTATTGAGTGCAGACACCATATGTCCATAACGGTAGAAGAAAACATGAGAATGTGAGGCTCTGTGGAGAGGAAAAACTCGACTCAGTTCGAGTCTTTAGAACTCAAGAGGATATTGACAGTGGAGCCCGCCTTGGGTGGACGCATTGGTTGGTTAGCCTTGTCAGCTTGGTAGAACACAGGAAGAGCATCTCAGTGAGGTTTGTCTAGACCTGGTCACCCTGTGGACATGTCTAAAGGACGTATCTTGATTACATTAACCGAGGCAGGAAGACCTACCCCGCTGACCCCTGTGTTATTTAGGGGATCCTGATTTCCTTGGGAGAAAGCTAGCTGAAACAGGCATCAATTTATTGTGTGCTCTTGACTGTAGATGTGACAGAACTAGCCGCCTCGAGCGCCTGCCTGCCGCATTGAACCCCTGGCTATGGCGGACTGTAACCTGGACTGGGGGGCCAAACAAGCCGCCTCCCCCTTGACTTGTTCTCATCTGAGCATTTTATCACAGCGTTGGTCAAAGGACACGAAGACAGTGGGGTTGACGGCAGATTAGATCCCAAGGGAGAAAGGAGAGGAGTGAGGTCCAAGGTATGACCATAGAAATGCACATTGAAATGCAGGGGGAGAGCTGGAGAGATGGCTCAGCGGTTAAGAGCATTGACTGCTCTCCCAGAAGTCCTGAGTTCAAATCCCAGCAACCACATGGTGGCTCACAGCCATCCGTAATGAGATCTGACTCCCTCTTCTGGAGTGTCTGAAGACCGCTTACGTATAATTAATAAATACATCTTTGGGGGGAAAATGCAGGGGAAAGGCAGGGGTGGGAGAGAGGGGACGGAATGGGAACTGGATGAGAGTGCTAGACTTTCCAGAGAACACAGGAACACAGGCGGGGACTGTGTGATGAAATAAAATAGTGTTTTTTAAAGCTGCTCCCAGTACCTACTGTTAACAAAAACTTACCTATCAATCACTTTCACGTCAGTGTTTCAGTAACTACCGCTCCAATAGAACTCACCCCCTTCTGGGCCTATGCTTCTAATGTTTTTTGTCTATTTATTTTTAAGCTATGTCTCATGAAGCCCAGGCAATCCCTAATAGCCCTGCCGCCATGTCTTCTCTGCCATGATGGGCTGCCCTCTGAAACTAGGAGCCAAAATAAACCCTTCTCAAATTACATGTGTTGAGTATTTTATCACATCAGGAAAAGAAGCAAGACAAGATGTGTAGGGGAGATGCGTTTGGTTTTTTTTTTTTTTAAGATTTATTTATTATTATATGTAAGTACACTGTAGCTGTCTTCAGACACCCTAGAAGAGGGTATCAGATCTCATTACAGATGGTTGTGAGCCACCATGTGGTTGTTGGGATTTGAACTCAGGACCTTCGGAAGAGCAGTCAGTGCCCTTAACCACTGAGCCATCTCTCCAGCCCGGGAGATAAGTTTTATGTGTATATGTTGTTTGTCAGTTTCTTCTGAGTTTAAAGTACTCCATCCTGCAGGAAGCCCCTTAATCAGGAAGATAAACAACTCAAAATGGCTTCTGGAAGTCCCTGAAACTAACCAGATTTACTAGGCTCCTCCCTGCCAGAGTCAGCAATGAAAGCCAAGAGTCCCTCTCAGAGGGAAGGAAGTCAAGTTGCAAAGATGATTCTCAGACAGGCTGAGCCACTGAAAGGAACAAAAGCTGCAAAGACGACTCTGAGGCCAGACCGGCCGCCTGGAAGGAGCCCAAACCAGCTGAGCCGCCTGGAAGAGATTTAGAGCCGAGTCACTTGGAAAGGACTCTCCGGTCCTTTGGGCTATCTGCGGACTGTGCAGCGTGTTCCTGGTGCCCAGCTTTTGTGAGCCTGTCACCCATGCTGGGGTGGGCCTCAGCTGTCTTTGAGTCATTTCTGAACCTGTAAGTGGACTCTCACGCATACTCCTGTGAGTGACCCCCAATAAAACTCATTGGTTCACCAAGTTGGACCAAGTTTGGTGGTATCTGTGTGGGATCCCTACCTGGGGTGAGTCTATGTGCGTTGTGTTGCATCTCCATCTCCCCAGGAAGAGTTTTGTCACACAACGGTAGACCCTTGGAAGGTTATACCAGAAGAAAATGTAACTAACATGGGTAAGATTCCTCCCAGACCTTTAGGATTTGGCATCAGTGTGACACATCATCTGATACTTTTTTTTGTTTGTTTGTTTGTTTGTTTTTGGTTTTTCCGAGACAGGGTTTATCTGAGTAGCTCTGGCTGTCCTGGAACTCACTTTGTAGACCAGGCTGGCCTTGAACTCAGAAATCCACCTGCCTCTGCCTCCCAAGTGCTGGGATTAAAGGCGTGCGCCACCACGCCCGACCTTCTGATTTATTTTACAGCCATTAGAGTCACCCAACAGCTCTGGGTAGAGAAGAGGAAACTGATGCCTGGTGACAATCTGTTCTTGCCCAAAGTCAAACAACAGGGCTGAGCTAGAGCCACCCCCACCCACCCCCACCCACACTCTAAAGCAGGAACCATAATGTTGATGATGTAGAAGAAAGAGCTGCTTGGGTGGAACAGGCCACACAGAACAAATGTGGTTCCCTTAAGGGAACCCCATCCCCAGCAACTCCGGTCCTTTTGTGGAGGGAGTCCCCGGCTTCTCTGACTGCTTCCTTTTTTTTTTTTTTTTTTTTTTTTTTTTTTTTTTTCTGAAGGTGAACTCACTTAGGAAGAGCCATAGGTGTTCAGGAATGGAAGACAGGAAGACCCATCCCAACCCTCTGTCCTGTATCTGCCAATACCTATTCAGATCCTTCTGGAACCTTGTTTGTTCGTTTACTCGAGGGCCTTGCTATGTATCCAGGCTAGCCTTGAAAGCTTGGTGCTCTCCCTTAGCCTCTGAAGTGCCCTCTGGACCTTTTCCTGGTTCTCTGATTAGCTGTATGTTTTAGGTTCTGAGCTGAATTTCTTTGCTGTCGGTACCTGCTAGTCATCTCCTAGACAAGAAAGGGCCCTTCTCCATCACCTAAGGGGAGAGAATAGCGTACACCGATGATAGACTCCTTCTGCCAGATGTCAGAGCAAAGCCATAACTACACCATCCAAGGTATTGTGAACCTTTGGAAAGTAAGGCACCAGCCCCTTACTACCACCTTACAGTGAGCCACCGGACTAGAAACATAAGAACTTCACCGTGATCTCTTCCCTTCCTCCACTTCCCCCTCCCCCCAGCTGCCTGTGTCAATCCGAGCCAACCCCAGGTCAGAACCTCGTGAAGTCCCAGTTCTGAGGCAGACGCAGCTTTTCAGGCCCTACCCAGAAAGGACTCCCTGGTGCTCAGGCCCACAAAGTGCTGAAGCTCTCATTCTCAGAGCAGTGTGAGAGGGAGGCTCATGCTGCTCCCCGCAGCCTCCCTTCTGAGCCCCTGGCGCTCCGCCGTGTTCTCCCATCTGAGTCACACGTGTCCCCAGCACATTAAGGTCTCTCACAGTAAGACCCGGGATCTCCTCATGAGCCACTTGAAGTGCTGGTTAGAATGCAGACTCTGGTTAGAATGCCAACTCTGGTTAGAATGCCGGAGAGATGGCTCAGCGGTTAAGAACATCAACTGTTTTTCCAAAGGTCCTGAGTTCAAATCCCAGCAACCACATGGTGGCTCACAACCATCCATAATGAGATCTGACCCCTCTTCTGGTGTGTCTGAAGACAGCTACAGTGTACTCACATATATAAAAATAAATAAATCCTAAAAAAAAAAAAAAATGCAGACTCCCACGCCACCCCCACTGGCTACAGCTGTTAAGTCAGAGTAAACTTGGTAGTTTTTATAACAGAAATGATAGCCTTTTAAAGTCATTATGTACTGTTCTCTAGGAATGGATATGAGAAGACTCTTCAGAGATGTTGGGCATTCATTACAAGTGAAGCCTACCTTAAAATGGTTTATAAAGATAATCGAAGAAGGGTCCCTAAAGTAAATTGAAGAAATCTCGAATCTTCTGGTTAAGAACTTAGAAGTTGTCTGACGGTGGCTTTAAACCAAGGACAGATAAAAATAAAGGGCTGAAAAGCACAACTGGATGACCTTTGAGGAGGGTATTTCCAGATGACCTGGATGGACAGCAAAGGAATCAAATCCCTTAAATACGAATTTATTTGACTTAATAATTGTTAAAAAAAATAATTAATTTTGTACATTTGAAAAAAAAAAGAGTGCAGACTCCTAGGTCACCCCTAACCCTGTAGCTAGACTCCTGGGGCAGTAGGGCCCAGGGTTCTGCATGCTTCCCAGATGACGTCAGGTGTACCTGAATGCACTCATTTTTGGTTTGATAGAGCCACACAGAGCACAAATATTCAGACAGATACTCACAGCTTCCTAAACATTATATTTTTTTCTTAAATCTATTTTATTTTTAATTAAAATATTGAAAGGGTCAGCTCAGGAACTTTGGAAAGGTCATGGAACACTGGCCCCTCCCAGAAGGGAGAGGCTAAATTACATTCCTCAGACCACAGGGAGGTCCCTGCGGCTAGAGAAGGCCCAGGGACCATTTGGCCACCGACCTCATTCCCTAACAACCAATTAGTTTAAGGGTAACCCTGTTCTGCCAACCCCATTGTGCCTAATGGCAGCTGCCCTGAGGACCGTATAAAAGGCCTGTGTGCTTGGTCTCTCTTTCTCCAGGTGCAGGGCGACCCCAGCATGCTGGATTAAATAAAATCCCTCTTGCGTTTTGCATCGACTCCCATCTCCACATTGTTCACACAGGGGGTCTCTGGTAAAGTTAAGATTCCCCCAATCTTAAAATATGATTATGTCATTTCCCTCTCATCCTCCAACCCCTCCCATGCCTCCTCAAGGTAATGGCTTTTTCAATAAAAAAATTGTTGATAGATAGATAGATAGATAGATAGATAGATAGATACATAGATAGATATTCTAAGTGAAAAAGCTCCAAAGGCTGTGCAGTGACATACTCCTTTGATCCTACCTAGCACTTAGGAGGCAGAGGAAGGTAGATCTCTAGGAGTTCCAAACCAGTCAGGTCTATATAGTAAGACTTTTGTCAAAAGAAAGGCAGCAGGATTGTGGAGCCACTGTCCAGGGGTTAGGGGCACTTTTTGCTTGCCCGGGACCTAGGTTTGGCTCCCAGCAACCAGATGGCAACTCGCAAACACCTATAACTCCAGATCCAAAGGATCTTATGCCCTCTTCTGACCTCTGAGGACAGAGGAATGTAAGACAGTGCAAACAAAACACACTCATAAAATGAAATAATCTCTTCTGGGCTGGCCTAGAACTCACAGAGATCTGTATGCCTCCCTAGTGCTGGATTTAAAAGTGTGTGTCACCACGCCCAGCCACTAATTTTTTTTTTTTTGGAAGATCCTTAGATAACTATGAAGTATTGGATACCTCATCTTCTTCTTTTAACTTCTATTTTTTTCTCTTCTCTTCTCTTCTCTTCTCTTCTCTTCTCTTCTCTTCTCTTCTCTTCTCTTCTCTTCTCTTCTCTTCTCTTCTCTTCCCTTCCCTTCCCTTCCCTCCCCTCCCCTCCCCTCCCCTCCCCTTCCCTTCTTTCTTTCTTTCATTCATTCTTTCTTCCTTCCTTCCTTTCTTTCTGTCTAACATCCTGATGAGTCGAAGGACTCCCTCCCCATTTGATCGATGAATCTTGCTTGGCCAGGTAAGAGCTCACCTCACCGTATGGTTTGGGCTTCATGGTTCTCCTGAGAGCATCTTTTCACATCTGTCTCCCAGGACCCAATGTCGAGTGAGGAGGTCTCAGTGAAGACAAAGAGATAAAAACCGCCTCCTTCCACCCCTCCTCACCGTACCCACCTCGGTGTCATGCGTGTTAGAAGTGCAAGAGTGTTAAGGTTTGAATGTGAAATGTCTCGTGCACACGCCACCGAGTTGGAACGCCTGGTTCTCACTTGGTGATACCGTTTTAGGAGGCTGGCTGGGGGGCATCTGTATCTTCTGGTTCCCTCCTGGATGTCCTACTTCCCTATCCAGCCTGGGTGGTAGGAGTCACTGTCCATTGGTCCTGCCTCCTTCCCAGTGTCATGCCTTCCCGGCCATGGGGGGACAGATACTTCCCGATGAAACTCTCAGCCAGAATAAAGCTTTCCTCCCTCGTGTCCTCATTGTCAGGGACAAGAAAAAAGAGACAAAATGGGTCTGATGGAGACTTCCAGTCACCCACCCACTCAGAGCGAGTCTCTAATATTTGTGTGTGTGTGTGTGTGTGTGTGTGTGTGTGTTGAAGTCTCCAAGACTGTGTGCTTCCTGACCACCCCATCAGAGTTCAAAAGTCCCCATCAGACTTCTGTCGCCACCTGCGCCTTATTTGCTTAATTGTTTTGAAAGACGTTAATTTGTTCCCCTTTGAAAAGCCTCCTCCTGACTGATATCACACGGGAAATCACCACAGTGGGTGCTGGGGGGTCCTGGACGGAGCCCCAGGCTTCATGAACGCTAGGTAAGCACTCTACCGAGTTCTAGCTCCACTCAGGCATTATTGACTTCACACCCTCCTGTGTGGCTGTTTGCTGGAGGGTCCTTGCCCTCCACCAGGACTCGCCCACCACCCTCCCTCTTACGCCCTACCCAGCACCGAAACTAAGAAGTCCCTTGACAGCGCCCCGGTGCCAGCAGGAAGGAAGCTTTGGCTAGCCATCAAGCCTCGCTAGCCCGCCCACTGTGGCCGGCCAACAGCACTGACTTCCACAAAGAGTGGTTTGTGCTGACCAACGCATCTGAGTTTCACACGAGAAGTCGGAGCCGGACAAATGCCATGTCGGGGCTCCCGGTGTTACCCTTCCTGGGTCACATCCCCAGAGCTCAGTCGTGAGTTCCAGACAACGTCTCTATCAGTAAACACGAGCTCACCAGCATGTCTCTATCCGCCTGTGTTGAAGCAAGTAACATCTCCTGCCAGCCTTGGGCACTTTGCAAGGAGAAGACAGCTTGAGTCCCAGGAGCCCTTACAGCTACGGATCTATTTTCCCTGTGGGTCTGTTTGTCTTTGAAGTAACATGTGACTCGTATCGGGCACATGTCGAGGGAGGCCGTATAACACCAGCCAAAGAAAACAAGCTGAGGTGCGCTGACAGCTGGCCGGCAGGTTATGATTCACCTGAGGACAAACTGAATCCAGGCACATTTTGAGGGGCTGCCACCAGGAGAGCGCATTCAAGCCACAGATGGGCTGCTTGCTCCCTGTGGGACACGCTGTAGCTCCCCTCAGCCCTGTGGAGATTCTTGGAACAGCTGGGCGTTCCGAGGACAAGTGCCATCTTCGATCTCTGACTGGCGGTGACCGGAACTGGCTTCCGTTAGCGTCTCCTCGCCCAAGAGCCTTTAGCTGAGCACGGAAGAGCAGTCCTCTATTTTGCTTGCTCCTTGGAAATGTTATCAGACCAGGCTGAATCAAACCCTGTACGCGGAGACAGGGCAGGACCTGTGGAGCACCGCCGTAATGCCGGGTGGGAGCACGTGTAGCTGGAGCACTACCCTGCTTCCAGAAAGCCGGTGCCCTGAGCCTGAGTTTCTGAGGATGCATGAAGACGACCACAAAGTACCAACTTGCTTCCAAACAGCCAAGATGCTGTTATGTGCACCAGAATGTCAGATACATACTGGAGAGCTTGGTACAGTAACTTACCTTAGGTTCCAGTAACTTGAGGGGAGGCAGAGAGGAATCAGGACTGGAATAGAGTATTGTGTTTTGCCTGTAGGCTAGATCCCCAGAGTGGCAAGTGGTGGACTTTTTTTTTTTTTTAATTTATTCACTTTACATTCCAATATCAGCCCTCCCCCTGAGAAGGGGGACCCCCCCATTGTGTGTGTGTGTGTCTGTGGGGGGGGTGTTTGTGGGGGGGGCGTGACACATCAAGTCACTGCAGGACCAGCCGCATCCTCTCACACTGAGCTAGGCAAGGATCCACAGGCAGGCAAGAGATTCGGGGACAGCCACCGCGTCAGTTGTTGAGGGGCCACAGGAAGACCTGGCTGCACTTCTGCTACGTATGTGCAGGGGGCCTAGGTCGTTTGGTGGCTCAGTCTCTGGGAACCCCCAAGGGTCCAGGTTGGTTGGCTCTGTTGGTCTTCCTGTGGAGCCCCTGTCCTCTTCCGGTTCTTCAGTCCTTTCCCCGACTCTTCCACACGACTCCCCTGCTTCCTTCTAATCCTTGGCTGTGGGTCTCTGTATCTGTTTCCATCGACTGCTGGGTGGAGCCTCTCAGAGGACGGTTATGCCAGGCTCCTGTCTACAAGCGTGACAGAGGACAGGTGCTGGCCCACGGGGTGGGTCTCAGATTTGCTGAGTCACTGCTTGGGCATTCCCTCTGCCTCTGCCTCTGCTCTCTTTGTCCCTGCACATCTTAGGAGCAGGACACATTTGGGTGGAAGGTCCTGTGGGTGGGTTCTGTCCGCGTGTCTCCTCTGGGAGTCCTGCTTTAGTGGCCACTTCAGCATCCACAGCGTGCACTGCCCCCCCCCATCTCTGTTCTCTCTCCTCCACTCTTCCTACACCTCTCCCTCCTCCTCGCTCCCCTCCCCACCCCCTCTCCCACCCAGTTCCCGTCCTCCGTCCACCTTCGTTCAATATCTGCTTTATTTGCTCTTCTTCGAAGGATTCAAGCATCTTCCCCCCTCCCCCTCTCCCCTTCCCCCTTCGCCCCTCCTTGTTATTTGGCTTCTTTGGGTCTGTGGGTTGGTCTCGTGGTTAGCCTGCACTTGATGGCAAATGCGTAGTGAGGCCTGGAAGGAGGAGGCCTTTAGCTCTTACAGTAAGTTGTGGGTACCTCCTTTCTTTCTGGCTTCCATGTTCCAAGATGTCTCCCTCCTGCTGTTATCCACACTGAGGTGACACAGCCACGTAGAGCGTAGGACCCATTCTGATAATTCTTGCCTTATAAAATTAGCTTGTCTGAGGTATTTTTGCTGTAGTAAAGAAAAGTAAACGGATGGGTTAATTTTATTTTATTTTTATTTATTATTATTGTTGTTGTTATTATTGTTGTTGTTGTTGTTATTATTTTGGTTTTTTTCAAGACAGGGTTTCTCTGTGTAGCCCTGGCTGTCCTGGAACTCACTCTGTAGACCAGGCTGGCCTCGAACTCAGAAATCTGCCTGCCTCTGCCTCCCAAGTGCTGGGATTAAAGGCATGTGCCACCACCGCCTGGCTTACGGGTTAATTTTATATATAAAATATTTCAATAGATTTTATAAATGAATACATAAAATAACATAAAAATGTGCTTTTCCACAAAATGTGATCCTTTTCAGGTTTATCGTGAAAGGTCAAATTGTGTTTCCAGATCAGTGAAACCCTTCAGGATACAGTACTCAGGAAGTATTTTATTGCTTAACTCGGCAATGAAAAAGAACTGATTTGGAGAAATGGGAACAGCTAACAGAAGCCCAGAAGCTGCACCCCAGAAAAAAAGGATTAGAAGGACAAAGATCAGACAAATGAGCACACGGGGTCCTCTTGGGCTTTGTAGCAGAGGGACCCAGAGATGGCACTGAATCCACAATTTCTGAGTCTTCAGTGTCTGTAGAAAATGTTAGACGCATCCGGTGGCCCATTTAGGTAAGAGCGGTGAGGTGAAAACTCTCAGTTTTCAAGAAGATAGGAAAAGAAAAAGAAGGGAAAGAAGAGATGAGAAAAGGGACCCGGGGACAGGTAAGCCACCGAAAATCTGGAAGGAGGCTGCGCTGAGAGTTAGTAAAATGTCCAAATCTGAAAAGGTCCAGCGCGGGGCGGATCCGCGTCGGGGGAGGCTGGACGGAATCGGCTGTGCCATCTAAGTCACCTTTGTCACCGGGCGTGGGGAGGGGGGCTGGACGGACTTGGCTGTGCCGTCTTAGTTACCTTTGTCACCGCTGTGACTAAGCACCTGAAAGAAGAACTCAAGGAAGGAAGGAAGGGTTGATTTTGGCACGAGGCTCCGGCGGGAAGGCGTGGCTACGGGCGTGCGCCCGGCGCCTGGTGAAGCTGCACCTACAGTCGGGAAACAGAGAAGAGAGGCGAGGGCGCTCGGTGCCGCTCTCCTTCTGAGTCACTCCAGAGCCCCGGCCGGCCGTGGAACGATGCCAATCACATCCCGGGTGGGTCTTCCCGTCTCCGGTAGCCGAATCTGGAAAGCCCCTCACATGTGCCTGGAAGTGTCTGTTTCTATGGTGACCCTAAGAGTCACCGACGGAACAAGATTCTACACCATAGCGCCCTTGTCTTGCCAAGGAGGACAACAAAAAGCCACCGTGAGCTCAGCTCTGTGGCAGATGGGAGAGGAGGGTCGGTGGTACCCGGAGCAGGAGGGGGCAATCGGATTTGTCCCCCTGCAGGAAGGAGACGGTAGCACCAGCACCAAGGCAGGCGCCCATCTTCAGAAGATAGGCTTGATGGATGGACACTTGCTAACAGTTTCTTATCATCCCAAACCCGCTAGAGGACAAAACAGAGCCTGGACGAGTTCTTGAATGGGGAAAACAAAGAAGGGGAGAGGAGAGAAATGAAATAAAAAGCAAAAGAAAGGGCATGACTGCTCCTAGGTGGGGAGGAAGAGAAAGTTTATTGTAGATATGAGAGAGAACATAACCAGAGACGGACACATCTGGGGGAATCCAGAGTGCTCCTCACCCTGAGCCACGTGGAGAGGTGGGGACGGGAAGGGAGAGAGGGGGCGCCAAGCGCAGCAGCTGGAAGAGGTAGGCACTGAGGGGTGCTGGGAGACTTTGAACTAGGTACTCTTTGATATGTTAAATAGGCACCTGTGTGCCACTTGTCCTCGGTTGAAACTTAACCTTTCTGGGGTAGCATCTCCCAGCATTGTTATGAGCAGTCGTGAGGTGGGAGTGAGTCCCTACTTAGGAACTAAAAGTGCAAGGGTAGCCATGGAGTCCGATGATACAAGGCCGTTTACCGCCCTCTGTCCAGTGTGCAAAGTAGGAACTTAAAACGGGGGGGAGCGCGCCTAGGGAGAAAGTACTTATTCGCTGCCCAGACTCTCGGCATAGAGGCTCAGTGTTCCTCAGTGGGATCAGGTGGGGGCTAGCCTGGGAACCATCCACACAGGCCAGGGAAAGTGTCCCTCCTGGCCCCAGTTTCCAAGCCGATGGCCAAACAGATCCATCCGTCACCAGGTGACCGGACCACACCTGTGAGCGGAAGGGAAGCTCGCTTACTCCGGTGAACGGACCCGTGGGTCAGCACCGCTGCTTTGGCCGCTTGGGCCTCTCACCTTGGATGCGCAGGGATTTGAGTCGGCTCTTGAAGCAAGAATCAAGCAGAGACTTCCCCCTCAGACCGAGATAAATGCAGACAAACCACACAGGAGGCCCTGACTCTGGGAGGGAGCTGGAAGAGATGGCAAGCTGCTGCGGGGGTGGGGGTGGAGGGGGGGCGGAAGGTGGGAGGGAGCGCCCAAACCTGAGAACACACAACTTCCTCTTCAGAGTCAAAAACGCTAAGAAAGAGCTGAAAAGCAGGCCAGAAAGAACCAAGAAAAAAAAAAATGGAGGAAGAGAGAATTTCCACGGAAATTACTGAGTGGAAAATCCTTTACCTGATCTCACGGGCCCATCCTAGCCTCGGGCTAACTTCGAGGTTTAAAGAAGGTGGTGATGGTTTTTTGAGAACTGTAGAAAGAGTGCAGTTGGTCAGAGAGGTGCAAATGTCCAGGTAGGATCTGAATTTCAAGAAGAGCTCACGGGGACTTATGTTCTGTAGTAGAGTTTTGGGTGCTTAGTTAAAGACTGTAAAATGTAAAGACTGTAAAAAACAAAATGGACCAAGACCAGAAAAGACCGGGGAAGCCCCAGCCATTCAGACTTTGGGAGGTGAGACCATCACCTCCTGCTGCTGCTGCTGCTGCTGCTGCTGCTGCTGCTGCTGCTGCTGCTGCTGCTGCTCTCCCGACCAGGCCATCACCACGCTCCCCCCCCACCCCCCCATCGCCCCCACTGTCCCCACCCCCACCCCAGACTGAGCCAGGCTGGGGCTGCTCTTGGGTTCTGTCAGCTGATAACGTACCCAGTTTTGTTTTTCAGTTTAGATGGCGTTTCTTGCTGATCATCTGATCGTCAGCTGTGCCCTTCCCCCACCCTCCCTCTCTGTCTGTCAGTCTGACTGTCTGTCCTCTGTGGCCTCCCTCCTCCACTCCCAACATTCTGCCAAACAAAGTCTCAGAAACTAAAGCCCTGGATTCTGGTTCCCTCGCCTGAGCGCTTTGATACTCTTTACACACAGAGATATACATACATACATACATACATACACATACATACATACATACATATACATACATATACATACATATAGACACACAGAGACACAGACACACAGATACACATATACACATACAAACACAGAGACAGACACACAAATACAGACACACAGACACATATACATACATATATTTACATACATAGATACACACACAGAGGCACAGACACGCATAGAGATAAACAAAAACAGACACACAGACACAGATACGTACATACATACATACATACATACAGAGACACACACAAAGACAGACACACAGACACACACAGATATACACACAGAGACATATGCAAACATATATACATACATGCATAGACATACACAGAGACAGACACACAGATATACATACACACACAGACACAGACACACAGACATATATAGAGGGACACATACACAGAGAGATATAGATACAGATACACACACACACACAGATAGACATACACACACCACCACCACTTCCTCCTCCTCCTCCTCCTCCTCCCCCTCCTCTCCCCCCTCCTCATTCTCCTCTACCAATCTGGCTGACCCCCTCCTCCCAGTACTGGTGTACAGGCATGCAACTATGACTTTTTCTTGATGTGTGTGCTGGGGAATAGGAATCAGGTCCCCATGGTTACCTCACAAGAACTTTACTGAGTCATCTCCTCCATCTTCCACTTATTTTTTATTTTATTTTATTTTTGGCTTTCTGAGACAGTATCTCACTATGGAGCTTTTCCTGGCCTGAGGCTTCTCCACAGACCAGACTTGCCTCAAAATTGTAGCAGTTGCCTGCCTCGGTCTTGGCCTCCCGCTGCCCCTGGCCTCCAGTCTTGGTGACAGGGCTGACGAGGAACTGCCAACTAGCGAGGGTCCTCGGAAGCCGAGGGGAGAATCAGGAATGGAGGTATAGCACATCACTTTGGAATGACAGGAGAGTGAGTTGGTGGGGTAGGACCAGCTATCCCACATCAGAGTCCGGGGTCCCACCTCTACTGGACACAGACCTACGTGCCCGGCATGGACATGCTCTGTCCCGAGGCTCACAGTCTAGTGGGGGTGGTAAGCAGGGACATATCTGGGTGCAGTTGGTCTTGAGAAGGGCCCAGGACAAGTCTCAGGCATAACTATTAGTGTAATGATACCTTCTTCATCGGTTCTTCCCAGGAAACCAGCAAGGAACCTGCCCTGGAGCCAATTCTGCCTTTCCTAAGGAAGCATCACTGGCTGGCGCCCAGGAGCAGAGCACAGGCCATGTATATGGCACTAGAACCTGAGCAGGGTTTTCCCCCCATCATGGAGGCTTGGTAGAGCCTCCCGCTTTACTGGAGAAGCTTGGTAAGGGAGTGGCCAAGGGTCCACCACCCCTGCTGAGGGCTCTGTCGCAGTCGCATTAACCCAGTCTGCTTCCCTACCCCTCCCGAGAGCTCCTCACGCCTCCCACACGAGCATCCCCATCTCCGGAACTGTTTCCAGGGAGACGAACACAAGGCAAACCAGTCTTTCATAACTGCTGTGTCTGCTCTACGTCAACCCCACTGGGGTCCCGTGGGAAAGAGGGAGCTAGCCTGGAAACCCCTGTGCTTGTCATTTTACACCTGGGTGGGGGTGGGGGGGGGATGCACTAGAAACTAGCCAAAGAGAACAGGGAGCACTTATGGGGAGGAGGGGGAATCCCAGGACTTCTGGATTTGAAACGGATCATTGGGAGAGGCTCTCACCATCTTTCCGGAAACTCTTCCTTGCTTCAAAGCCGGAATCCCTCCTTCCTTACTGCGTTCCCCCCCCCCCGCCACCACCACTTCCTTTCCCCTTTTCCTCATGTGGCTGCGTTCTTGCCAGCAAAGAAAGTTGAAGAGGAACAAAGGCATATGGTTTTCCTATTAAGACCGACGCCCACGCGCGAGGGGAGCCAGAGGGGAAGCGTTCAAATAAGGGCAACGGAACTGCGTTTGTGCGACACTCATTCTTGTAGGCTGGTTTTTAAAAAGCTTACCAAAAGCAACGAGAGTTTCTCCTTTGTTCCGCTTATTAAACGTTTGGAATATTTAGAATATCCTGGAGACCCCTCTACAGGAAAATACAGAAGACCCTGGGTCTGGCTTCTAACAAGTGGGTACAGACTGATCTCTGAGCTGCATATGGGGGCGCACGTCCAGCATGGAGTCTTGGCTACCCAGCAGGGGTGAGGTAGTGGTGGTCTAGAGCCCGGCCAGAGCCACCTTGGGAGAACCCATCCCATCCTACCCCAACCCCCCAAAGTCTTATTTCCGCCAGACATGAGCTGTGAACCTCCTATGCTATACACTCAAAAGTCCCTACACTCGAGAGGCTGAGGCAGTGGGATTTTGAGTTTGAGACCAGCCTGGCCTACACAGAGAAACCCTGCCTCAAAAAAGCCCAGGGGCTGAGAGAAAGCTACCTCAAACTCAGGGGTTAAAGAGCTTACTATGCAAACCGGAAGCTAAGAACTGGAGTTCAGATCCTCAGAGCTCACATACATGTTGGGTGACATCGGTGGTGGCTCATCATGGCCTTTGTCATTCTCGGCTTCCCCTATTGGACAAAGGGGTTGCTGGCCTCACTACATTCTACACAGGGGCCTTTCCTAGCAAAGGAGGTCCTGGCAATGGAAAAGAAAGGGTAGGGAGAAAGAGAGGGAGGAGGGAAGACAGAGGAAGGAGGTGGGAGGTTACTCAAGGCCAGAGCTAGACTCAATTGCCAGAGTGCATGCAGCAAGGTCTTGTTTCTACCGCACTTCACGCCCTGACCTAGCTGGCCTGATTCACCTTCCGTCTCAGCATGGCGTCACTGATGTCACCACCACATCTAGATTTCTGCTGTGAATTCTGTAAGTTCTAAGGACGGTTTGGCAGGCTTTCGTGGCAAGCACCTTTAACCCGTGAGCCGTCTCCGCAGCCCCTGCTTGTGCCTGAAGTCTTGTGTCTCTTGTGCATACAAACCTCGTTTTCCTTACCCAGTTCCGCTGTTCATACAGTGTTGCAGTAAACATTGATTTGCAAGTGTCTCCTCCGCGATTGGCCGATAGAGAAAATTCTGGGTAAATACCAAGAAGTGAGATAGCGGATCATATGGAATATCTATTTTTGTGTTTTGAGAAATGACATGCTGACTCCCGTAGCTTTGTTTACAGTCCCACCAGCCGTGACCAAGGGCTCTCTTTTGTCCACATCACCACCAGCCTCGTCATTTGTTTTCTCTGTGACCGCCATCCTGAGCCCGGCCAGGTAAGGTCGTTCCCACATAGATGCTATGTGCACTTCTCTGAATGCTTTTGAAGGTGACTGTTTCTCATATGCCTAGTGGTTATTTGCACTTCCGGTTCTGAGGTCCGTCTGTTCATTTCATTTGCCCATTTTAAACCGGTTTGTTTGCTTTTCCGTTTGTTTGTTTGTTTGTTTTAGTTCTTTGTGCATTGTAGGTTTTAATTCACTGTCAGATGTTTAGCTGGTACAGATTTTTCTCCTTATCAGTTAACCCCATTCCCAGGCTCATTTCCAATCACCCTAAGATGTTGGCTCCTGGTGGGGGAGTGGGTGGGGGAGATGGGAGGTGTTGGTTGAAGCCGACTCAACACCGCAGTTCCTGAACCTTTAGCCTCCCCTGTACAATCCTCTACAAATGCTCTTACCTGTCCTTCCCAGGGCTCCCCGGAACAGCATGTAGAGAGTGCTAAAAGACTCACTTTGGCCCCAGTAGGACTACTCTCGGGCCCTGGAGAGCAGAGCTCCCCAGCTGTAAGTGACGTGCACTCCAGGTGGAGTGGCCTGTAAGGCTGTACCGGCTGCCGACCTCATGTTCGCCTAACTGGTTCTGTTGGGGGGGTGTGCCACCTTCATGGGAGCCTGGTTGGGTTTCCTGTGGGTTCCCACGGGGATAGGCCTTTCTGGGAGGGGTCTGGTGCCACCTTCTCTCCCTGACCTGGTGACAACTCCACTCAGCCCTCCGGAGGTCTCAGTCATCAGTCTGTCTGGCTTACTCAGGGGAAGTCACCGCTCTCGTAATTATTCCATAATCCTCGTGTGGTGACACACTGCAGGTTGTTTTCTTAGCACGAGGCAGGGCCTGGGAGATCTTCGCTGAATGCAACATGGCCTGTGTGGTCTGCGAGTGGGAAGTGGGCTCCTCCTTCCTGGAAATAAGGAGACCCGGAGATATCGGAGGTGAAGGCCTGGGTCACTGACAAACCCTCTCTGGTCCCCAAGGGTTCCTGCACAACTCCTGAGTTTTGAGGCTTCCCAAAGCTGAACTCTCTCTGCCCAGCCTTTGCTTGGGGAGACCGTTCTAGTCAATTCCAGCTTCTGGGGGGCTGCCATTGGGTCAGCATAACCTGAGACCCTGGGCCTTTGGGCAAACCAAACACAAATATCAGAGGCCTCCTCTCTGTGTACTTCTGAGCCCAGAGTACCTCTTTAAAAGATGGTCAAAAGCTTGCTGTCTTCCTCCACGATCCGCACTAACCAACCCTCTGAGCTCAGGGATCCTCAGCTTAAGCCAAATTGCTGGAAACCAGGTCACAGAGAAACCAGCTGGCAGAGAAAGACTGGAAGCCCTCCCCCACCGGGCTGGGCATTCTCCCAGAAGGTGCAGAAGAGGCAGGGCCTCATGACTTTGAGGCTGTGCGGCTAATCAATATGCCTTCTAAACAGACAGTGAAGGGCACAGAATACAACCTGAGACCTACCCCTGTGTGGGAAGAATCCCACAGCGTTGATTCTGAATGCCTGTCACCCACACTTTTAGGAGTCTGAGAGGCCGCGTTAGCCCTCCATTCTCCGTGCGGCCTCTCGTCAGTCTTGGATGTGTCCACCCATCTGGCTTCTCACAGATGTCATAGAGGACGTCTGGTAATGGTTGGTACAGCAGGAGCTGTGTCCAGCATGACTCAGAACCAAGTCCTCAGTGTTAGGATTTGTGGGGAGCCAGGAAACCCAGAGAGCTGGCATGCTCTCTCAGAAGCCCTGGACACCCCGAAGCCTCAGTTGCTGCATCTGTGTAAACCTCACACTGTAGAGAAAGGCATTGAGCCCCTCTCCTTCAGAAAGGCTGCGGGGGGGGGGTAGGACTCTAGTGGGCAGCAGGCGCAGGAAGGCTTTGGGTGCTGGTACCACTATGCGGACCACTAATTGCGCTTGCCCTGGGAACAGACACTGGCTCACCATTTATGCCAGGTAGAGCCCTGGATATCTTTGCAAGGTAGTCAAAATGCAGTTAATCGAGGGAACAAGCAACCCACTCAATGGTCAGCTGTTCTGGCCTCTCCTGGAAAAAAGCTCCTGGAAAAGTGGCTAAGCATTTGCTAAAGACCTCCATGTCCGCTCTCCCACAGAGCTGCCCTGACTGTTCCCGTAGGGGTAGAGGGCATGGCGCCGGTGCCTCCAGGGGGGGGGGGGCGAGGGGGGCGGGGAGGGGGGGCTGTTTTCTTATTTCCTTGAAAAGGCAGAAGAAAATAAATGCAGCAAACACAATGGGTATGCAGTCATGAAGCCAGGCTGAGTTATGGTCCTTGTCACAACAGTGTCGTAAAATAACTTGTTTTATTTTATTTGGGTTTTGGAGATGGGGGTTTCTGTGTTGCCCTGGCTAACCTCTGCTTTGTAGACCCGGCTGGCCTCAAACTCAGAGACCCACCTGCCTTTGCTGCCCGGGATTAGTGGTGTGGGTCAACACCTCGCCTGGCTTGTAAACTTTTTTTTTTCTCCTATATTCTTTGTTTACATTCTGAAGGCTTTTCCCTTTCCCAGTTCCCCCCTCACCATATGTCCCATATGTCCTCCCCCCCCCCCATTCCACAATCACCACCCCACCATTTCTCTGATCTCTTCTGGTACTCTCCTACAAAACTGGATCCAGTCCTTTCAGGACCAGGGTCCTCTCCTTCCTTCTTCTTGGGAATCTTTTGACTTGCTAATTGTGCCTTGAGTATTCAGAGCTTCTGGGCTCATTAATATCCACTTATCAGTAATTGTATTTCATGTGTATTCTTTTGTGATTGGGTGAACTCACTTAGGATGATATTTTCCAGATCCCCTGCATACAATAAAGACACATGCTCCACTATGTTCATAGTAGCCTTATTTATAATAGCCAGAAGTTGGAAGGAGCCCAGATGTCCCTCAAAGGAAGAATGGATACAGAAAATGTGGTATATTTATACAATGGAATACTACTCAGCAATTAAAAATAATGAATTCATGCAGTTTGTAGACAAATGGTTGGATTTTTTTTTTCCAAGAAAGGATTTCTCTGTGTAGCCCTGGCTGTCCTGGAACTCACTCTGTAGACCAGGCTGGCCTCAAACTCAGAAATCCGCCTGCCTCTGCCTCCCAAGTACTGGGATTAAAGGTGTGAGCAAGAATTTTTAATATTTTATTTTACGAAGGCAAAGACCTGTGTTAGTCTATTTGCCCTGTTAGATCAGAATACACTACATAGGGTAATTCATAAAGAACAGAATTTTGTTCTTTCAGTGTTCTGGAAGCCGAGTGGTCGAAGGTCAAGGTGCTAGCAGGTGTGGCGTCTCATGGGAGACTTTACTCTGCTTCCAAGGTGGTACCTTCCTGCTACATCCTTTGGACACTGCTTTCTGGCACAGTGAGCCGTGGAGTGGCAGATGGGCCCCAGCTGGTTCTCTCCAGCCCTTCCGTCCTCATTCCAGGCAGAAGAGCAGACTCCTGACAGCTTACTCCTCAGCTCCTAATGCTTCCAAGTTGAGTCTGAGGTCTCTGTTACTTTAGGGCAGATGTCCATCTCAATCATACAGAGTACCTAGCAGAGAGCCAGGCCCAGAGGACAGGGGATGTTTTATCTTTGAAGGAGATGTCTGTGTCCACTGGGTTGGCATAAGGAGAATACAGCACTGCCTACAATGCTTCGTACCATTTCTCATGAAAGAGACAGTCTGCCCAGGTCTTGAGTCTAACTAAACGGTTCTTTGATCCGTTCTGGGCAGCTGAATGACAGAAGTGACACACCCCAAGTCTGGCCAGCCACACTTGCAGCCTCTCTTCTCCACGGAGCTGGGAGACCTCCATTTCTGGCTGACCGGGTAGAGGTTAATGGCCTTGGAGTCCTTGCTGACACCCTAGTGACCGGCAGCCGATTGCCTGAAGCTGAACTCGGTGAGTGAGCAGCGAGGCTGAGAGGGGACAGGGTAAGTTGTCAGCAGGACTGCCCAGGTGAGCCCAGCAGGACTGTTAGATAAATGTGCGCTTGCTGTTTGATCAGCCACCAAGTTTTGGGATGGTTTTCTATACAGCAAAAGCTGCTGTCTCTCCTGAGGAAGGATATACAAATGAGAAGGACCAGCCTAATGCTGTATGACAGAAATGTAACTAACATGTTCCACAAAGACTCAAATTGACTAGTATCACTTTTTTTTTTAAGTGAAGAAAGTGGGGGGAATTAATATTTTTTTTTATTTTTTTAACTTTTTGGTTTTTTGAGACAGGGTTTCTAGGTGTCCTGGAACTCACTCTGTAGACCAGGCTGGCCTCGAACTCAGAAATCTGCCTGCCCTCTGCTTCCCAGGTGCTGGGACTAAAGGCGTGCACCATCACTGCCCGGCTGGAGAAATTAACTTTAATGATTTATTTTATTCAACCCAATATATATTCCAAAGTATTAACATTTCAACATGTAATCAATATAAAAATAGTTGTTTTTAATAGATATTTTACATCCTTTCATTCATTCATATTAAGGCTTTGAGATGCAACATAAAAGCTTATACTTGCAACAATTGGACTAACTACATTTCAAAGGCTCTGTGGCCTCTTATTAAAAGACACACACCCAGGCTTCAGAATGTCTGTGTTTCACTCGTTAGGGACATTTCCCTTCAAACGTGGGGGCTAGTATTGCTAAATCTTCATTTTGTGGTAGTGGGAAAGGACACTGCTCATCAGGTTTCCAACCTTGTCTACAAAAGACCCGGGACAATGAACTCAAGAAAGATAAAAGGTTTATCCTGGCCCTTAGCCCCAGCGGGAACCTAGTCCAGTCCTTCTGCCTTATTGTTTTGGACCTGTGCTAAGGCCGCTCATCTGGGGGGAGCAGAGGACAGGTCCCGAACATCTGCCCTGCGCCCTACCTCTGAATTGTTCCACTGAGTTCCAGGGCCATACAGGGAGGCTTGACGTGGCCTTTAGAGAATGTTTAAAATGGGGGAGGGGGTTTGGGGGAGGAACTATTTCCATGAAAGGAAAGACTGTTTAGTAGCCCCAAACAACAACAACAACAACAACAACAACATTATTCAATCCTTTGGATTGAAGGCATTTCATTCTAAGGAAAACCCTCTGGTTATTTTTCTCATTTGCTGGAGGAAAAAAAAAAATCCTTCTATCCCTGCAGGTACTCTCCAACAGGTCTTAGAATCATCTGGAAGAAGGCCCAAAGGTATTTGTGGCAGCCGGTTTTAAAGTTCGCCTCGCCTGGGCGATGAAGAGCCCAGATTATCTCGCCAAACATTATGGTGGGAGTTTCTACCATGGGGGAAAGTTTAACGTTAAAACCACAGACTGAACAAGGTAGACCAGGTTTGCTTCTGTGGGTGGGCCCCATCCAATCAGGGATGGCCTGTGTAGACCACTTCCCCCACCCCCACCCCTGCAGGTCAGGGGGAACTTATTTCTGGGGCTAAGATTTTAGGGTTTTTTTTTTTTTTTTTTCTCTTGCCGTCAAACTCAAAGGGACCTTCGAATCTCTCTGGGCCTGAGGCAAATGACCTCCACGCTGGGACTGGGCTTCAGATTTGAGCAGAAATTGGAGCCATAGGTGCGTGGGGGGTCTCTAGTCAGCTGCATAGAGCACTGACTTATCAAATGCCTCCGCTGCTTCATAAGCCACTTGGTAATATAGCCAGCTCTCTCTGGAGTCCCCAGTCCAAACTGATTGACTCTGAGTCTCTAGGGCAGACAAGCATCTTAATGCCAAAAACAGCCCCTGCCACATTCTACCAGGACTCGAACCAGTGTGACAAACTGGAACAAGAGGTGGGTGGCCAGTCAGTGTGGCATCCCCACTGAGCGCTGGGTTCCGACGGTCCCCAGCCACGCCCTGTCCCCTACTCATTCAGGCAGGAGGCAGTGAGGGGTCCTTTGCTTCCCAGGGACTGCAGAGAAGAGAATGAAATGGCTTTGCTGTCAAGGTCAGGTTTTGTGAACAGAACGAGAGAGGAAGCATCAGATCTTGCCAGATGCAGTCCTGACACAGCACAGGAACGCCCCAGGTAGCAGTCCCCCAGGTGGCTGTGGATCGGGCACACTAGCGGCTTTTAGGCTTTTACCTCCTATGACAGAGGAAGCAACCTTCCTTCAGCCCCGCCCCCCCTCCCCAATCATGGCTCAGTTCTAGCAGTGACTCTGATCCTTGACTCTGATCCCCTGAGCCTCTGTGAGCAGCCTCTGTCCGTAGCTGACTTAGAATAAAGTGTACCCTCAGACATATTCCTGAGGCTTTTCAGGAATATGTCATAGTTACGTGAAAATGCTAAGCCGTGGCGAGGCAGGGGCAATTTCAGTAGGTAAGTGCTCTTAGTATCACGTTAACTACTGTAGCCGTGTAACTTACTATGCCAGACGCTGTTCTAATTCCTGTGCAAACATCAACTCACCGACCGCTCAAGACAGCTCTGCGAGCTCTAACTGCCCCTTCTCCTCCCTCTTTTTTTTTTTTTATCCAGGGTTTTGGCATCCCTCCTTCCCATCTCCTCAGTGGACAAAGATGGACTGAGGCTGTGATGGTACCCACTGTGACACTCAGGAGCCAGGGGAGGATCATGAGTCCGAGGCTAGCCCGGACTACAGAGTGAGACCCCAAAACCATGAGTATAGTATAGCTCAGTAATAGAGTGCTAGCCTAGTGGTCAGGGTCCCATCTACAGCCAAAACAAAAACAAATAAGGAAATGGGGGAGCTGTGGCCCCCCGGCCTGATGGCACCAGGAATTGATGCACGTTATTTCTTACTCTTGCCAACGATAAAGAAGCGTATATACCCTTTGGTTTTGAGAGTTGAGGTGACCAGTTGATCAAAAGCTAGTTCAGTTTGGGGGTTCAGGAAAACTCTCTGGAAAAAGGGTAAAGCTGGCATATTCTGGAAGAAGAGGGAGGGACAAGGACCCAGGTAGAGAAGGCAGAGTATGAGGTGAGGGGGCGAGGGCGTGCGAGCAAGGTCACCCAGCAGCGAGGTGGTTCTCTGGTTCCCTTGTACGTGTGTACTTGAGGAGGCTTTCCATTTTGGCCAGTACTCTGGGGACTAGCATTTGGGCTTGCCACTGAGCTCTGTCCCCTTCCTTTCTCTTGCGGCCCACTGGGCAGGGCACCCTGTGCTTTCTGTCCTTTAGTACACTCAAGTTCCCACGGTCCTGACAAGGGGCAAGACACACCCTGTGTCCCCCACCCCCTATACAGAGAAAGCATTCAGAATATTAGATATCTCAAATGCTGGGAAAAGGGCCCTGCGGTTCGTGCACAGGGGCATCGTAGATTCCCTGGAAGCCCCTCCCCTGGCTGAGCCTCTGCGAGTGAACCCCAAGCTTCCCCAGCAGCCGATCAGACCTGCCTGCCAGCTCCCGGTTACCCAGGCCAGCTCCTGCTGTGAAAGCCACAATCAGTCCAGTGTTCCCTGAGAAAAGCTGGCAAAGAGCTGGAGTCCAGGGCAAGGCCCGGCAGCTCCACAGAGGATCCAGACCCAACCCTCCAGCCCTTCCGGAAGTGTGAGTGCTTGGACCAGGTTCTGGCCTGGGGTCAGGAGACCATAGCACACACAGCAACTAAAATGCTCAAAGGTCAGGCTTTGGAGTCATAAATGACTGGTTTTAAAACCCCCAATTTTGTAAAGGAAGCTAACACAATAATAATAATAATATCTGGCCAGATTAGGAATTAGACAGCAACAGCATTACTCTCCTCTTCTGAATGGGATACCTACGGTGACAGCAATCATTTTGTAATAACAAAGAAAGACCAATGGAATCACTCGGTTGACCTTGTCGTCAGTTTGCTGCCAAACCCCCAAATCACCAACCCCTCACAACCCCAGCTGAGGCAAACCAGAAAGCCCAAGCACCCTCGGTCAGGTTTAAAATTATTCCTCCTCCTCCTCCTCCTCCTCCTCCTCCTCCTCCTCCTCCTCCTCCTCCTCCTCTTCCTCCTTCTCTTGTATTTATTCATTTCTGACACAGGGTCTCACTATCTCACTGTTCTCTACCTTAAAAAGCATTTCTTTATGTGGCACGAGACACACGTGTATCCTGGCTCATGTGTGAGGGCAGAGGACAGACAGCCTGTGGTAGTTAGTTGTCTCCAACTGTGGGTTCTAGAGATCAAACTCATGGTCATGCCTGAGCGGCATGCGTTTATTAAATGAACGAACCATCTTGCCAGACCCTTGAATTTCCTTCCTTCCTTCCTTCCTTCCTTCCTTCCTTCCTTCCTTCCTTCCTTCTTTCCTTTCCTTTTTTTTTTTTTGTTTTGTTGTTGTTGTTGTTGTTGTTGTTGTTTTTTTTGGTTTTTTGAGACAGGGTTTCTCTGTGTAGCCCTGGCTGTCCTGGAACTCACTCTGTAGACCAGGCTGGCCTTGAACTCAGAAATCCACCTGCCTCTGCCTCCCAAGTGCTGGGATTAAAGGCATGTGCCACCACCTTTATGAGAGAACATGAACCCCAAGTAACTATTCCCCGACGACTGTAAAGTCGACTACGCAGTGGCGGGTCGCTAGTCTCTGCGGCAGCTGGGGAAGGCTGTGGCGTGGGAGGAACTAAGGCCGCTATTTGCCTCAGTGGGGAAATCCGTGAGTGGGGCTCCCTTGTGTTCTGCGCCCCCTTCTGAGCGTTGACACGGGGTCAAACTCCACCCTTCCGATGGAGTCTGCCTGCAAGCCTTCCCTGGGGCTGCCTGGGCTGCCTCTGGAGTCTACCCTGCTGGCCAGCACAGCACCTGGCCTGGTCTTCTGTGAAGAGCTGTGACAGGGTTTCGAGACAGGTAGTTAGGAAAGCCTGAGGCAGAGGGATTGCAGTGTTCTCTGACGGCCCTGGGAACATTTCCAAGCCGGGTGATTGTTCCCCAGAGTCCTGGCCTACCCCTGGGAATGGAGGCTGAGGGTCTGACATGGGAAACACTAACAGGGGACCCAGAAGGGAAGTCCAGGGCCCACTTCAGAAGGAAATAGCCCAAGGTCAGGCAGGTTTCCTATGTACCTGAAAGATTCTAAGCTGGACGGTGGTGGCGCACACCTGTAATCCCAGCACTCTGGGAGGCAGAGGCAGGCGGATTTCTGAGTTTGAGGCCAGCCTGGCCTACAGAGTGAGTTCCAGGACAGTCAGGACTACATAGAGAAACCCTGTCTCTAAAAACCAAATCCAGAAAGAAAGAAAGAAAGAAAGGAAGGAAGGAAGGAAGGAAGGAAGGAAGATTCTAAGTTATTCTAGGGATGGAGAACAATTATGTATTTACACACACACACACACACACACACACACAGCATTTCCTGTAATCTCTAAACACTTTCTTCATCTTTACTTTGTCAATAATGTTAATTTTTTAAAATGTGGATTTTGAGCCGGGCGGTGGTGGCGCACGCCTGTAATCCCAGCACTTGGGAGGCAGAGGCAGGTGGATTTCTGAGTTCAAGGCCAGCCTGCTCTACAGAGTAAGTTTCTGGACAGCCAGGACTACACAGAGAAACCCTGTCTCGAAAAAAACAAATCCAAAAAACAAAAAACAAACAAACAAACAAAAAGTGGACCTCATGTATGTCTGTATACATGTATGTATTACAGTGCTAGAAGTCAAACCCAGAACCCTGTACATGCTAAGCCAAGTGTTTAACTGCTGAACTACACCCCAAGAACTGGGGTCTCACTATAAAAGCTAAATTGCTCTTGAATGCAGAATCCTCCCCTGCCTCAGCCTCCTGAGGCCTAGGAGTCCAGGGTGCGCTACCATGCCCAGTGTAATGGTTAACGTTGTCTTAGGTCAGGCCTGTGCTAAAACCTCTACTCTCACTAGCTGAGGAAATCTTCATAGCACACTTTTAAAAAGATGTATCTATTTTTATTTTGTGGGCATTAGTGTTTTGCCTGCATCCATCTGTGGAACAGGAGTCACAGACAGTTGTGAGCTGCTATGTGGGTGCTAGGAATCGAACCCAGGTCCTCTGGAAGAACAGCAAGTGCCCCCAAGCACTGAGCCATCCCTCCAGCCCCCATAGCACACTTTATGTTTGCTTGTTTGTTTGTTTTGTTTTTCGAGACAGGGTTTCTCTGTGTAGCCCTGGCTGTCCTGGAACTCACTCTGTAGACCAGGCTGGCCTTGAACTCAGAAATTCGCCTGCCTCTGCCTCCTAAGTGCTGGGATTAAAGGCGTGTGCCACAACCACCTGGCCTCCTCTTGAATTTTTTTTTTTTTTTTTTTTTTTTTGGTTTTTTCGAGACAGGGTTTCTCTGTGTAGCCCTGGCTGTCCTGGAACTCACTCTGTAGACCAGGCTGGTGGCCGCAAACTCAGAAATCCACCTGCCTCTGCCTCCCAAGTGCTGGGATTACAGGCGTGCGCCACCACCGCCCGGCCCTCTTGAACATTTTTAAACGGCATTTTCTTTTTTAATTTTATTCTATGTATGTGGGTGTTTTACCTGTATGTGTGTCTGCACCCCACATGAGCAGCCAGAGCTACCAGTGATTGTGAGCCTCTGTTTGGGTGCTGGGAATCAAACTCAGGGCCTCTGGACAAGCAGTCAGTATTCTTAATTGCTGAGCTATTTCTCTAGCCTCAACACCTCTGAATGTTCGGAGACAGGCCTTTTTACTAAGTTGCCTGGACTTGGTAGTCCAAGCAGGATTTGATCTTGAGATCTCCTGCCTCAGCCTCCTGAGCAGCTCGTATCGAGTCTTGAAAAGAGAAAAGAAAGCTCGACCGACAGTGCATTTCTTTCTTTTATATTTATTTATTTGTTTGTTTATTTATTTATTTATTTATATTTTTCGAGACAGGGTTTCTCTGTGTAGCCCTGGCTGTCCTGGAACTCACTCTGTAGACCAGGCTGGCCTCGAACTCAGAAATCCGCCTGCCTCTGCCTCCCAAGTGCTGGGATTAAAGGCGTGCGCCACCACCACCGCCCGACCCGACAGTGCATTTCTAAACCCTGATTTATACTTGTGTCTGACTGAGCACTGGCCTCTTGATCTTGTTCTCTTTGGACTTCTGCTTGTGCTGAGTCCTCCTGGCTGCACTCGCCCCGTTGCCCTTTTGTAACCCAGCAATGAAAAATGAGCGCCAGACTTGAGAGTCTGGAAGTCAGATTGGCCCTGTTCTTCAGGGTCAGCCTCCCCGCGACCTTGGACAAATCAATCTCCAGTTGTAAATTGATACTTGTCTTGGCTCCTCCCACCGAGGACCATCTGGCTATCCGAGGAGTGAAGGGTGGGTGATTGTGGTCTTCTGAGGGTTTCACAGCACCCCAGCCCGAGGTGGCTCTACTAAACCTGCATGCGACCGACCCGAGGGGCTGGTTCTGGCACCTGGGCGAGCGTGGGGCTCCCTGCGTGGCTCCGAGTCGCCACCCTCCATAAAGCAGCGAAGGAGGCCAGGATTTTGCAATCTGCGATTGCAGCAGGAAAGGTCTGAATGGTACTATTCTCCGTTCTTCCCCGCCCAGGTGCCAGCTCGGCCGGCCGGAGGTTGGCTGGAGATTTCCTTTCCCACCACCCAGACAGCGTCACTGGCAAGGACATTGGGATCTTGGATCTGTCCCAACTGCCCCGGAAAGAACTCCTTTTCAGCGCCACCAGAAGGGGGGGGAAGTAGGAAGCCAAAGCCAGCCCCCGGGGAGTGAAGGAAGAGACAGGCGCTGGGGCCCCAGCAAAGTCACACACCTTCTCTGAACTTGGGGAGTGCAGAAATGAGAGCTGGGATTTCACCTTACCACCCACCAAGGGGGCGTGGTGTGGATTCAAGAAGACAACTTGAAGTACACGCTGCTTCACATCCCCCCTTTTTTTTTTTCAGTGTTTCACATCACCAGGGATGACCTTGAATTTATCCTCTTCCCTCAGCCTCCAGAGTTCCGGGATTGCAGTCATGTGCCCCCAAGCCTATTTTATGGGACACCAGTCAGACTTTCATTCAAACTTTCTACCAGCTGGACTACATCTGCATATCACTTTCTTGTTTATTTTGTTGTTGTTGTTGTTGTTATTGTTTTCAGTGATGGTTCCCCCACACAGGTCATTTTAGCCCTGGCTAACCTTGAATTGAAGTCAATCTTCCTGTGTCAGCCTCTTATTTATTTATTTATTTATTTACTTATTTACTACGCTGAAGCTGTCTTCAGACACACACCAGGAGAGTGCACCAGATCCCACCACAAGATGGTCGTGAGCCACCCTGTGGTTGCTGGGAATTGAACTCAGGACCTCTGGGAAGAGAGCAGTCAGTGCTCTTAACCGGCTGAGCCATCTCTCCAGCCTCTTGAGTGCGTGCCCACGGGCGGGCCACGCTCGTACCTCCCTGCCAGGGACACTTGAAATGGAATGTCAGTAACTGTGAGGTGCTGGCCACTGCTGTCTCTTCACTCTGCCCTCTGGATGGCTCCATTCTGGAGAAACCAGCTCTGCGGCTCTACCTCGGACCCATCCTCCTCCCGACCTTGAACTTCAGCTACCAGGGTGAGGCCACACCCTTCTAATCCACCGGGCAGTGATGTAAATACAGTGTGAAAGACACTAGGAGGACCTAGCCCAGAACCTCCTGCAGGGGGAAGTGGCCATCAATGGTGGCCTTTATGGTGGCTGGCCTTGGATGGGACTGGGAGAGAGTCGGAGCTTGGGAACAGAGGGAGCTATTGTATGAAGGCAGGGGGTGTGGGGGGTGCTCCCTGAAGAGAGCAGCAAGAGTCCTCCCCCCCCCACCCCCGCCAGACCCTTGCTGGCCTCACTTCGTTATTTGTAGTGGCTTTCGCCCATCAGCCTGGGAGTAAGAGGAGGGACACAGCAGTACCAGGACACAGAAGCTGCCAGCCTTTCCCAGGCCCTGGATCTGCTCGCTACACTTTTAACTATCTTCTACCCTCCGAACTATTGTCTCATAGACAGCATTGGTGATGTGGACTCGGGACTAGATAAAGGACCGTTTATGGTTGTTGCTGAAGGTAATGGGGGAGGTCCCCCCAGCAGTGCCCGGCTAGAGATGAAAGCTGGGCGCTCCTCGTTCTGTGACCTCTTGACAGTAGCCACCGTGGGAGAATTTACACCATGGAAATAGGCCAACACCATAGTCCAGGCCAAACCGCCGAAGCGTTTATCAGCACGGTCACTGTCCCCGAGGAACTGAGAATGATGACTTGATCCTGGGCACCCCACTTAGGACATCAGATTGGTTTCCAGGGCAGGAGACCAGGTGTGAGAGAAGGGTTAGGGGGGGAATCACACCCTCCATCCTAACAAGGTAAGCTGGAGCAAAATCTGGAGATTTAAGGGGGTTCAGGGAGCAGACAGCTACTCACATAGTGTCCTCTTGTTATAAAGACAGAAAAGTCTGGCAAGGGCAGAAAGAGCCGGGTGAGAGGTGGCCCCAACATCTGGCATGGTCCTTCATCCGGTGACCTGACCTCCAGTTCTCTCCTGTACCACCGCGGCTCCAGGGGGCTGGGCGGTCTGTGAAAACTGCCTCAAAGGGCATCAGAGGCTGGCAGAGGAAGCCTCAGACCTCTATTCTCTCACGGTTCTGCGTCTGGAGATCACAGTCCAGACATGCGCAGAGCAGTGTCTCTCGAAGCCACATCCTTGGCTGGCCGATGGCCCCGGCTGCACAAGAAAACAGTCTATCGGCCAATCAAATCGGAGTGGGTCCAGGGCGCAGACTCCTAGCCCTCCATCTTCCTGGGCTCCTGGAGGGATGGATCTCCTCCTGCCAAGCTTTAGTCTGAGGAAGCCACGGGACAGTGGTTTTTTTTTTTTTTTTTTTTTTTTTTTTGAGACAGGGTTTCTCTGTGTAGCCCTGACTGTCCTGGCACTCACTCTGTAGACCAGGCTGGCCTCCAACTCAGAAATCCGCCTGCCTCTGCCTCCCAAGTGCTGGGATTACAGGCGTGTCCCGGCACGGGACAGTGCTCTATCCAGTGAGGTAATGTGGAAGCAAGCAGGGACTGTTCGGTGGTCTCTTTTCTCCGCTGAAGCTCCATTTCAAACTTTCAGTGAGTGTTGGAAACGACAGAATCCTATACACACCATGCTCTTCCCCCATATACAAACAGATCTATAGTAAAGTTTCCTTTATACATTAAATGCACGTAAGGGACTGACATTTACTGGTACTAATAAAATGGAACAATTCAGAGGGCACAGTACCCCAGCACTGAGGAGGCAGAGGTTGGGGAGGGGTTGGAAGTTCAAGGTGATTCTTAGCTACATGGTGAGTTTGAGACTAGTCTGGGCTACATGAGACTCAGTCTTTTTTTTTTTTTTTTTTGGTTTTTCGAGACAGGGTTTCTCTGCGTAGCCCTGGCTATCCTGGAACTCACTCTGTAGACCAGGCTGGCCTCGAACTCAGAAATCCACCTGCCTCTGCCTCCCAAGTGCTGGGATTACAGGCGTGTGCGCCACCAACGCCCGGCTATGAGACCCAGTCTTACAACATCAAAATAGGGCCGAGGAGACTGCACTGTTGATAAAGTGCCTATCTTTCAAGACCAGGTACCTGAGCCCAACACCCAGGTCCCACGCACAAAACCCACTGCATGGCGGTATGGATTTATAACCCCGGGTCCGGGGAGATGGAGACAGGCACGCCTCTGGGGGCTTGACGCTGGTCAGCTAGCCTACCCTGATGCACACGCTCCAGGCCCATGAGAGATCCTGTCTCAGAAAGCAAAGTGGGGCCTTGGAGATGACCTAGTAGATGAAGTTACTTGCCACCAAGTCTGATGACTTGAGGTTGGTCTCCAGGCCTGGCATGGTAAGAGAGAGCCAACTCTTGAAAATTGTCCTCTGCCGGGCGGTGGTGGTGCACGCCTTTAATCCCAGCACTTGGGAGGCAGAGGCAGGCTGATTTCTGAGTTCGAGGCCAGCCTGGTCTACAGAGTGAGTTCCAGGACAGCCAGGACCACACAGAGAAACCCTGTCTTGAAAAACAAAAACAAAAACAAAAACAAAAACAAAACAAAAAAAAAACAAAAAAAAGAAAGAAAGAAAGAAAGAAAGAAAGAAAGAAAGAAAGAAAGAAAATTGTCCTCTGACCTCCACACACTGATAACTGATAAGCCCTGGCATGTTGTTGTATACACACAGATTAAAATGGGGCCAGTGAGATGGCTCAGAGGATAGAGGAGCTTGCTGCCAAGCCTGAAGACCTGAGTTCAATCCCACATAGTAGAAGAAAAAAAAACCCAAACCCCAAACTCCCAAAAGTTGTCTTCTGACCTCCACACACATTCCAAGGCAGGAGCATAGTCAGACACACACACATGAAATAAATAAATAATATTAACTAGCTAATTCATTGAAGTGTTATACATTTGTTTTAAAGTAAACGGGTCCTGAGGAACAACACCCGAGAAAAGTTGACCTCTGGCCTACACACACACACACACACACACACACACACACACACGGCACACCCACACAAAGAAAAAATAGAACTATTTATTCTTAGGCAAATGGTTGGAACTGGAAAATACCATCCTGTGAGGTAACCCAATCACAAAAGAACACACATGGAATGCAGTCACTGATAAGTGGATATTAGCCCGGAAGCTCTGAATACCCAAGACACAATTCACGTATCAAATGATTCCCAAGAAGAAGGAAGGAGAGGGCCCTGGTCCTGGAAAGGCTTGATGCAGCATTGTAGGGGATTACCAGAACAGAGGAGTGGGAGCGGGTGATTGGGGAACTGGCGGAGGGAAGAGGGACTTATGGGACTTAGGGGGAGTGGGGAACTGGGAAAGGGAAAATCATTTGGAATGTAAACAAAGAATATAGAAAATAATAAAAAAATATTATCAGAATAAATTAAAAAAATGAACCAGAAAAAAAAAAAGTAGCGAACATTGAGTCATTTCGTTTCTAGAATGCACCATTGAATATAATTTGGATCTTCATGGCAGGTGACAACTGCCGGATGAACAGAAACTACTATATGTGCATTTTTGTTTGTGTCTTTCGAGACAGGGTTTCTCTGTGTAGCCCTGGCTGTCCTGGAACACACTCTGTATACCAGGCTGGCCTCGAACTCAGAAATCCGCCTGCCTCTGCCTCCCAAGTGCTGGGATTAAAGGCGTGCGCCACCACCGCCCGGCTGTATGTGCATTCCTAGTCAAGTGTCTGCACTCGGGAGTCTCAGTTCCTGCCCGCCAGCCGGACCCCTGATGTTTCTGAGACCTGACCTTGACCCTGCTGATGAAGGGCTGGAGCTATAGTGGACGGAACTGGTGTCTCTAAATTCTGTATCCCAGGAATGCCCCTCTCCTAAGGACACTGGATCAAGAACTGTTCTGAGTGCAGACCGGGATCAGAACCGAGTCCTTGAGATGACGTCTCTCACGTGGGGTAGAGATAACTTTGAGTCGCTCTGGCTGTCAGACCCTTCTTCATATCCGCTAGGTTTGCGGATTCCATTTGTGTAAGTCACTTTCTGACAAAGTGGCTTCCTGTGGCCGGCTCCTCTGGATGCCGTAATGTTTCCATTGATCTGCTGATGCGCGCATCCTGCTGTGCCGGATGGAAGGGATGGAAGGCTGCCTCTAACAGCCGGGTATCCAATTCCAGGAACCGCTTCAAGGCCAGGCACCACCAGTGTAGACCAGTGTCCTAGTGCCTTTTTGTTATGCTTTCTTAGTACTCCAGAAAGTTCTGGAACTCTGTTCCAGGTGTCCATTGCTAGGGAACAAACCACCCCCAAACTGGGGAGGTCTGAAGAGACAGAACATGCAAGACCTATGGTGGCGTGAGGCTCTGGTCCAAAGTGGACCTTACCTCCTGAGGCGGTTTCCTCTCCTTCCTGCTCCCAGCTGGACAGGGCCACCCCAGGGTAGCCTCCTGAGACCTTTTAGGACGTGGTATTCTCAAGGACTGTGGGACTCTTACCTGTCTGCTTGGGGCTGTAAGTCCCACTGTCCTGTTCACAAAGGGGCAAGCTGTGTGGCTGCCAGCCAGGGGACTCTGAAAGCGAGTTTTCCTTGGACTTCAATGGCCAATGTAGTCATGGGGGAGCTAGACTCAAGGAGCTCTGTCTCTCAGAGGGGAAAGCGTTCAAGAACTGAGCAGTGGGCTGGGCTGGGCAGACAGGAGGAAGTCAGGGAAGCCCTTGCCTTGCCCCCTGGCCACTTTCTTTCCCCAATCCCTCTCTCAGATGAAACGCATCTACTACCCTCAACTTTCCTGCTCTTGGGACCTTCGAACAAGAGTGAGTGGGTGTTAGGGGAGCCCTTCTCGGGAAGCAAACCCAAAGTGGTGGATGTTAGTTAGAAACAAGAAGGACTGGAGCCCCAAGGAGTCCCTGGTCCTGAGATGGGAATCACGAAGGGTGACAAACACTCTTGGCCTGGAGGTTCCCGCCCATTGACTTGAGATACTCAGAGAAAGAATCAGCTTGACTTGGGCTGGAGAGATGGCTCAGCGGTTAAGAGCACTGACGGCTCTTCAAGAGGTCCTGAGTTCAAATCCCAGGAACCACATGGTGGTTCACAACCGTCTGTAATGGGATCCGATGCTCTCTTCTGAGGTATCTGAAGACAGTTACAGTGTACTCATATGCATAAAATAAATAAATCTTTAAAAAAAAAAGAATTAGCTTGACTTGTAGGTAGTAGTATATACCTATAGTATATACACTGGAATCACATATACATATGTGTGTGTGTATACACATATGTACGTATATATGTGTATACACACACACACACACACATATATATATATATATATATATATATATATATATATAACCACCTGCATGAAATACTGACCATGATGTTTAATACTGATAGTTACACTGATCTTAGCTGGGAGGGACTTTCTAGCCTGAGTCAACAGAGACCACAAGACCCATTCTGACTGTGACTGGCACCATCGCGTGGGCTGTGTTTCTAGGCTGACTAGAAAGGAGAAATCAAGTTGTACGCCAGCGTCCTCTCTCCTCTGTGCTTCCTGACGACAGATGCGAAGCGTCCAGCTGTCTCAGGCTGCTGCACACACAGCGTACCTTCCCTACCAAGATGGACCGCATGCATGCAGCACGGGAGGGGAGAGCCCTCTCCTCCGCAAGCTGCTTCTATCAAGTATTGTGTCGTAGAAATAAGGAAAGGCAAGGGAAGAGTGAGGCGAGGGGGTCGCTTGAGCCCTGGCATTAAGGGCTGGGTGACAGAGCGAGGCACTGTCTCAAAAACTAAACAACAAAAGCAGACAGTGTTAGCATTTCTTCTAGGATCCGCCCAACTGGTACCTAGCAATAGCTAGGTAAGAAAGAGCCTGGCTTGCTATAAAAGGGCTGCTTGGCCTCTCTCTCCCTCCCTCCCTGTCCCTCCCCCTCCCTGCCCCTCCCCCTCCCTGCCCCTCCCCCTCCCTCCTCTCTCTGCCTCTACTCCTTTCTCACCTTCCTTCCTATGCTCCCAAATAAACGTCATTTTTATACTAGACCTGTCATATACCTGGGGGGTGGGGGGTGGGGGGTGGGAGGGGACGGCTTCAGCATGGACCTGCTGAGGCACCTCCTCCCACCGCATCACGCCACCGCATTATCATATCAGTGTATCAGTGTTCTATCAGATGAGACTTCAACAGATCACCAAAGCCAGTGACTTCCACACCTTTCTCTCTGAACGTACAGACTCTTACAGAAACATCGCAGTCTAGCATGTTGGATGGAAAGTCGATGGGGGTGGGGGTGGGGGGGTAGGGGGAGGGAGGGGGAGGGGCTGAGATTCCCACAGCAGCTCCCTGCTCCTTCCTTGGGGCACCACCGCAAAACCATAAGGACCCAGGAAACCCAGTTTGAAAACCACCAGTTTGTCGTCTTCATTCTTCTAGAAAGGGAGCGAAGAAGACAGAGGCAAAAGCCCCGAGAAGGGAGTCATCTGTCTAAGTTTGATCGGGAGACCCAGCGTCGGAGCCGGGTACTGCACTTGGTCTCTCCGGCCATGGTGGGCCTCCCAGGCCAAGGCAACAACAGTCCAGGCGACGGTGGTTTCCATCAGCACCGGCCACTGCATGCTGCCTTCTGTCCCAGCCGCTTCCCAGCTTGCAGGGGACCCTTGGAAGGGTGACAGCTTGCCGAACCTATGCCAGGAGGGTTTGAGAGATTTGCCAGCCCAGGGGAGGGGAGGCTGGTCTTTGCTCAGCTGCTAAACAAGGAACAGAGACAAAACTGAACAGGGAGACAGGAGTCAGACTTCCTAAGAGACCTACAGCCCTGGTCCCAGACAAAGCAATGTGAGCCAGGGGTGTGCCACAGTGAGTGTCCCCCTCCCCCATCAGTTCTGGGAGTCCCCAGCCTCTGTCTGAGGGGTTTCCAGCCCAGCCACCCTGACAGTGCATCTGGAGCCAGTGGCCCTCTAACGTCACCTCTGGGCAGGTCCCCCCTCCTCTCCCTGGCTAGGTCATCCTCTCCTCTGTATGGTCGCGGGTTCGTTGTTTCTATTCCCACCCCGGCGTATCCTTCTGGAACGGCTGCCCGTTCCTCTTCATTCCTGAAGCGTGGAGACTGCACTTAACCGTAGATCAGGTCAAACGCAAGAACGTTTTAAGGTAACAGGCAGCTACAAGCATTGGGCCCTGTGGGTAAGGAGGATCTTGGTAAAGTCCTCGAAGCCTTCCAAAAGGGGCCCTCAGACCCAGTAATCCACACGTCCTTCCCCGCAGGACAAGGCAGAGAACACCTGTGCAAAGCTTCCTCTTGCCTTGCCAGAAATCAGGTCTCCAGGTCCCCAGAATTTTGTGTCTCAAAGGCCTAGAACATGTTTCCAGAAAGTAGGAGTCTGGTTTTGACTATATATTTGAGGGGAGTGCTAGCCCCGATTGGCCCAGAGCCTGCTATGTAGCTGAGGATAACTTCGAACTCCTGACCTTCCTGCTTCTGTCTCCCACATTGTGGGATTATAGATATATAGGTGTGTGCTGCCATACCTGACTACATTTGTGTGAGTGCTGGGATTTGAACTCAGACCCTTAGGCACGGCAGGCAGACGCTCTTCTGCTAAGCTGTCCAACTCCAACCAGGAGGTTTTTGTTGTTTTCTTTTTGAGAAAGCTTCTGGTCATTATAGACCAGGCTGGATTTGCGCTTCTGCCTCGGCCTCCAGAGGGTTGTAATTGGAAGATGGACCACCACCGTCCTCAGCCCTTGGAGTCTTTATCTGGCCTTAGGTGACCTGTTGTCACTGATAATGTGTCAGTCTGGCCTAGTGGGAGAATGAGGAACAGCCAACAGGCTACTGGATGTCGTACGCGCCAACTTCGGTATCCAGGGCCTGCCTTGGAGGCCTTTGGCGGTGGCTAGAACACATGCAGGTATAGGAGGGAGGAGAAACAAATGCTTAGAGATCAAAAGCTCCACTTGTCCTCTGGTCTGTCAGCTCCTCCCCACAGCAGTCAGGGAAGGCCTGTGAAGATCTCAACTCTTAGATTAGAAGAACTGTTCCGACATTTTTTTTTTTTTTTAATTAGTTGGGCACAGTGGTGCACAGGCACAGTCCCAGCTACTCAGGCTAGAAGATCACATGAGGTGGGCAGTGGTGCCTTTAATCCCAGCACTTGAGAGGCAGAGGCTGGCGGATTTCTGAGTTCAAGGCCAGCCTGGTCTACAGAGTGAGTTCCAGGACAGCCAGGGCTACACAGAGAAACCCTGTCTCGAAAAATCAAACACCAAACAAACAAGATCACGTGAGTGCAGAGGTTCAAGGCCATTCCAGGCAGTGTTGTAAGACAATGTCTCAGAACAAGGCAGTTTGTCTTCATTTGGAGAGGGGAACAGTACCTAAAGTAGAAGAGAAAGGCCTGGCCAGGGCCTGGTGGCCAGCGTATAAATCCAGCATGGCCACCTTCCAGATGCATGATGTCATGCAGGTGACTTAGCTTCCTTCAGCCTGTTCTTGCTTCCACTCAGAGTGCTAAAGTTTCTAAGATAGCTTTGAACATCAGACAACTGGAAAGGCTCTGAGACACAGTAGGTCTGGAATACACGTCTATTTCTGCCCCAGCTTTTGAAATTTTGTCTTCCCCAAAGAGGTTCCAAAGTTTCTCGGATTCATCCCTTGGAATTTGGGTTTAGGGGATGTCATGTGCCGGGCCAGGTCTGCTCTGCTGCGTGGCTGGGAAGCCCCATGTGTAGAGAAGCAGAGAGGCGGAGATGGAACCCCCCAAGGGCGGCACCTCGGCCGGCCCTGCTCCACGCAGGGAGGGGACCGTGCAGAACTCCCAGCACTGCTTCGTGTCTCTACCTTGGCACTCACCGGAATGAATTAAGCCCCAGCTCATCCGTAGCTCAGCCTCATCCAGAGAAATCAATAAGGGCTTCCCTGTGTTGTGCAATGTGTGAGTTCCTGAAAAGTCACGGCTAAGTCAACCTCCCCTCCCCAACTCAACCAGTACTGAGCGTCAACTCAGCACGGGGCTGAGGCTATGTGGGACACACATGTGTTCACACTTATACACTATACTATTCACACACACACACACAGAGACACACACACAGAGAAACAGAGATACACACACAGAGAAACGGATACACATACAGAGATACACACACACAGAGACACACACACAGAGACACACACAGAGAGACAGATATATACACAGAGATAGATACACACACAAACATACACACACAGAGACAGATATACAGAGACATACACACAGAGACAGATATACACACAGAGACAGATACACACACACAGACACACACGGAGACAGATATACACACAGAGACAGATACACACACACACACACACACACACACACACACACACGGAGACAGATATACACACAGAGACAGATACACACACACACACACACACACACACACGGAGACAAACATACACACACACACAAAATAGGCATACACACGCGCATGCATGTGCACACATACACAGAGGGAGACACACAGAGAGAACAAAACAGACAGGCAGAGACAACAGACACATAATAACACACAGACACACATGAGAGAGAGGGGGAGAGGGAGGGAGGGAGGATTTGGGCTTCTAACTCATCTTGCCAATGTACCAGAGGAGCTAGCCAGTGGTACCACGTGGTAGACATTGTTATAGCGCCAATATCACCATTTAACCAGCAAGAATTACTTCCTGCCTCCATCCTACTTTTCTTTTTTGGTTTTGTTTTGTTTTTGGTTTTTTGAGACAGGGTTTCTCTGTGTAGCCCTGGCTGTCCTGGAACTCACTTTGTAGACCAGGCTGGCCTTGAACTCAGAAATCCGCCTGCCTCTGCCTCCCAAGGGCTGGGATTACAGGTGTGCTCTACCACCGCCCGGCTCTGCGTGCATCCTACTGACAACAAGGTGTTTTTTTTTTTTTTGGGGGGGGGGTTCAAGACAGGGGGGTTTCTCTGTGTAGCCCTGGCTGTCCTGGAACTCACTCTGGAGACCAGGCTGGCCTCGAACTCAGAGATCCACCTGCCTTTGCCTCCCAAGTGCTGGGATTACAGGCGTGCGCCACCACCACCCGGCGACGACAAGGTTTTATTCACTATCTTGGGTTTCCATGTAAAGGCCTTTTTGAATTCTGGGCTGTGGCAAGCCTTCACAATCCTGGCCAGATTCACGTATAAGCCAATTTCCCCAAAGCACTTCCCTTTGGGAAGTAACTTGTTTCCCTTGCAGGGAAAGAAAAGCAGGTCTTTTCTTAGACCCTTTACACAGATGAGACAATCAAGGTACAAAAAAGAGCAGCTGGCTGTCAGGTCAGTACCTGAGAAGCCAGAGGGAAGTTCAGGCTAGACTTGGCAGCAAAGAAATCCCTGGGACCAAAATCAAGACAGCTTCACTCCCTCGTCCTCATCGTGAACGGCAGGCTCTGCCTGAGGTCCTTACGCCCCGCCCGTTCTTACACACATTCCTTCAAAGCTTAACTTCCAGCTTTCTTGGGCTAGCTACAACTTCTCATCTTCTAGGCAGGAGTCTGTGTTTAACTCTGAAACGTGTCATCGAGTTTCCAGTCCTGTCTCTGCCCAAATGTTGTTTTTTCCAACGGTCCCTTATCGCCAGCAAGTCCCTGTGGGTGACCCTCATCCGACAAGCATTGGCTGAACCCCTCTTCTGTGATTGACCTTGACCTTGGGGCTAGAGTGAGTATGGTCCCGCCCTTTTTCCTGGAAAGGGTCACAGGAGATGAGACGTCCTTGCAGCTGGATACAATTTACACCTGACTGCAGGTGCTGGGAGAACAGGGAAGGTGTTTTGCAGGATGAGTAAGAGCTCATTAGTTTGGCAGAGGAAGAAGAAAGATTCTAGTGGGAGGGAACATTTCGGGCAACTGTGCAGAGGTGTGAATTGGCAGGTGTGTTTGGGGCCCTGCCAGGATCTGGCATGAGTAGGAGAGAGACCAGGAGATGAAAAAGATGAGTCTTGAAAGGGAGGTGAGACCTGCAACAAAGGCCTACTTTTCTAATAGGGGATGTGGATTTCCTCTGTGAGTCCTTCAGTGTTAGGCCAGAGCCTGAGGGCTATCAGGTCCAAGTTTCAAGGGTTCCTCTATTGTGCAAATAAGGAATTAATTTACTTTGTCCACAGCACTTAGTAGGGACCCTGACACACGGTAGGTATTTGCTGTTGGGCTGAAAGGATGGCTTCATTGTTCGGAAGCCCGTGGCAGGGATCCAGTATACAGTCTTGTTCGAAGTTGGGGGTTGGTGGAAAAGTGGGCTAGATGGGGAAACAGAATTCACATCAACAAGTTTACCAAGCAAGCATTTCCTGTGGGGAACTAACTAGTTCCAAAGGTATGGGAAGAACAGAAATCAAAGAACAAAGAATAGTCCTGAGGGTGACTCAGATTTTAACATCAGGAAGTTGCTGTCACCCTGGGACTGGAGGACAAGATGGTGTCACCTGATCTCAGGAGGCCAGACTCCTTGGAGTGAGCCTGAGCGGGGCAAAGGGGATGCCTGTGGACTGGGCTCCCCAGGAGGTACATTCCTTTGGAAATGAGAAACAGAATGGGGCACGTGGTACCCAGCAAGGGAAGCCAGGAAAGGAGCTGGATAGGACACGGGGACTAGCTAGGCTCATCACAATCTAAGAAGGCTTCCGTTGTCTCCAGCTTAGAGGCTGGGAATACAGCGGGGTACAGGAGTACAGGTCCTGGCCAGGGGACCGGCTTTATCTTTCCACCACCTCCTGCGAGGGTCAGCTAGGCTCTCCTCAGTCACAGCAGTGATATTCCCTTGCAGCAATCGGAGAAAAAAAAAAAAATCCAGTCTCAAAGAGAAGCGTGGCTGTCCAGGGAATCATCACAGCGAGGTTGCTATTGCTGGATGCCCAAGGAGGCAGGAGGATGTCTCCTGGTAACTCTCCTCTGCCTCCCACCTGCTTGGGGTATTCCAGAGCCTCTCACTAGTCATACTGGGCAAACAAAACAAAACAACCCCCCAAAACAAACAAACAAACAAAACAGTGAGTTTGTGAAGGCCATGGGGGGCGGGGGGTGGGGTGGGGGGGAGTTGAGCAGAGTAGGAGAGGCCACGTGTTTAGCCGAGGTGTCATGACAACGGTGGCCTGTGGCGATGTATCTCCCATAAGAGGCTAAGAGGGAGGCACAGCACTCAGGTTAGGGTCCCCATAACAGCAATGGGCTCATCGTCTAGTCATAGGCCCAGCTGGCAGCTCAGCAGAATCTTGGCTGGTAGAAAACCTCAGGATCCAGTTCCTAAACATACTTGGTCCCAACAACCTGTCAAGTTTCCGCTCCCCTCCGGGAGAGCCGCGCTGCCCGCCTTTCTGTGCATCCCTCCCTCTCCTAGTCAAGCTCGGGCCCCTAGGTAGCTCTGGGCAGTCCGCATCGTCCGATGGAGGCCTCCCTAACAAGTTGTGGTCTCCTCTGAGTCTACAAGAGTGCCACCTAGCCTTTGAATCACAGCTAAAAGGCTAAGGGTTCTAGGTTTCCGTTTTTGTTTGTAATCAAATGGAGCAAAATGTAACCCTATGAAGTGAGTGTAAAACTAAACTTCATAACCTATGCAAAATGTTGAGAACAAGGAGCCTGTGCCCGCCCCCCTCCTGCCACAACTGATGCCAATTATCATTACTGTTTCAATTTAAGTCTCCTAATCCCCAGCGCCTAACCCTTGGAGATGCTTAATTAGCTGTTTGTTGAATGGCTGAAGAATTGACGATGAAAAGGATTTATTCTTGGGCTTGACCTGGTTTTAGGAAAATTAATTATTCAGCATAAATGCAAGAAAGGACTTTGATAATAGGTATCAATGCTTAGTGAGAATCTAGAGACTCCAAACTGACCTGGTTTGCGAAAGAAGTGGAGGGGGGGAAAAACCCAACCAACCAAACCCAAGCAACATTGCAAGCTGTTTCCAGGGAGCAGGGTCAGCCGGTTTCAAGAGCACACAACTCAAAATTATACGAAAGTATACACGCGACCTTGTCCGCGTGCGGGTAGTATATCCCTGGCAGTGCATAGAATGACCTGTACCCCAGGCTGCAATACTCCTGGCCCCATTAGCGCTCTAGACCCTCGGCCGCGTACGCAGGCGGGAGGGGGACAGGAATCTGGCGCCAGCCACGTGGGCCCCTTCCGCCAGTTCCCCACATCCTTTGTTTCCCACCGGCCGGAGCTCAGGAAGCTCTTTCGGCGAGTCACCGCGAAGGGGCGGCCCAGGAGCTTGGAGAGGCTATTTCCGTGCAATCCGGGCGGGCGGCAGGCGCGGGAGGGGCGTGGAGGTGGAGGCAGAGCAGAAGGCCCAGTGTTTGCTTTTATTTCATCCAACAGAAGGTTCTATTTGTGGAAGCGAACAGACGCTGGGGATTAGAGCTGGGAGGGGGCAGGAAAAGAGGTTTAAAAAAAAAAAAAGCCACATTCACTACCACGCACAGGTCTTCCCCGGAACTACCGCGTGGGGGTGAATGACTGATAATGGAATTCATCACCTCTCCTCTCGCCCCTTCCTCCGGCTGCAGCCGCGACTCGGCGGCGCCCACAGCTCCACCGGGAGCTCCTCAAGGTGTAGAATGGCTGGGGGGAAACCCACCGAGGGTAAAGGCGTGACCGCGGGGGTCTCTGCCAGCAGCCGGTGCGCAGCCCGGAGGTGCGCGCGCGGCCGCCGGGAGCTCGCGATCCATTGTGTTGTGTGAATGATGCGCGCGCACCAATCAGCAGTCGTTTCGCCCCCGCTGCCCCGCCCCTCCCGCCCACTTCCCCGGGAACCTGACGTCACGGGAGCTTTTCCTCCGCCCCCTCCCTGGGCTCCCAGCCCGCGGGCCTGCGGTAGGGCGCGCGCAGCCTGCTGCCCAGCCCCAACCCGGGGTGGGGGGGAGGGGGGGGCGTGTGCGCGCGCCCAAGACGACCCAGGACGTTCCCACCTGCGCCGCCTAGGAGCGCGCGGTCGGGAGCATCCCCAGGCCTCCGGGCCACCCTTACAGTCCCAGCCTCCAACTCCACTTCCCCTCCCCCTAGTCTCCTCCCTCCGCTCTGGTGACTGCAAGCCGGGCGACGGGGCCGGAGTTGTCGCAGCCACCTCATTGCACAACCCGGCTTCCCAACTGTTTACACAGCCCGGGCTGTGAGTGTGTGTGTGTATACAGCGTGAGTCACCGGGAGGCGGAGGAGGTGGAGAGGAGGAAAAGGAGAAGGAGTGCACTAGCCGGGATCAGTGCGGCGCACACACTTATTCAGTCACTCTCTCTCTCTCTCTCTCCCCTTTGAGCGCATCTCGCTCGCTCACACGCCCGGAGCCCAGGAGCGCGCAGGGATCCCGAGCGGCGCGGAAAAGTTGCACCGGCTTTTTACTCCAGACTAATTGCTTTGGGAAGTGCGTTTGCTCGCTGAAGCCAACGAGCCTGTGGAATCCTGTCCTCGAGGCTCAGCACCCGGGAACTGGGGCCGCCTCTACGTCCCGGACTATCCACAACCTCGGCAACAATAGCGGCGGCCACCGCCAGCGAGGCGCCCAGACCCGGTGCCTGCGGGGGGTCTGGGGACTTTAGCCGGCCTCCCACCCTTGGACGCGTGGCCGGCGTGGTTCCCGTGGACAACGCCAGCGTCCTGGAACGGCTCTCGTTTCGCTCCTCTTGCGGACCGATCCAAGCTCTATCTGCAAACTCCAATCTCGCGGACTGGAAGAAGTCGCAGCGCGGATCCAGGGATTTACAAAGCCGGGGCCGCTCCGGCCAGGACCGCGATGCGGGTCGGTCCGGTGCGTTTTGCCCTGAGCGGCGCCTCGCAGCCCCGCGGTCCGGCTCTACTGTTCCCGGCTACCCGGGGCACGCCGGTCAAACGCCTGCTGGACACGGACGACGCGGCGACCGTGGCGGCCAAGTGTCCGCGCCTCTCTGAGTGTTCAAATCCCCCCGACTACCTCAGTCCCCCTGGCTCGCCCTGCAGCCCTCAGCCTCCGCCCTCCGCGCAGGGGACCGGCGGCAGCTGTGTGAGCGCACCCGGGCCCAGTCGAATCGCTGACTACCTGCTGCTACCCCTAGCTGAACGCGAGCATGTGTCCCGGGCACTGTGCATCCACACCGGCCGCGAGCTGCGCTGCAAGGTAAGCATCCTGGGGCTGGAGCTTGCCCGTCTGGATCGTCCGCAGACTTGCCTAGGTTCCGGCCCACCCGGATCACACTCCCGCCTGCGCTTGGGTTTGGCAGAGCAGATAAAGGGCGTTGAGTCGGATAAGGAGGGTATTTTGGTCAGCTTCGTCTTTTTGGAGGTTGAGGGGTTTCCTGTGGAGTGTTTTGGTGAGGGTTCGGCGGTCTAGAGGAAGTGCAGGGTTCAGTTCTTTTATCTCTGTTCTTTGCTTTGGCGCTCCGTATTGCTAGCGCGTGGCGTTCCATTTAAGTTTGGAATTGCAGTGGATTCCGGGGGCCATGCCATTGCCCTGCTCTCATCCCCCCTCCTCCCCCTGTCCTGGAAGGACGCCCTGCAGTGGGTGCCTCCTCGGGACTTAGAGCAACCGGCAGGCTCTTTGCGGAGGTTCGCGGCATAGGCATAAACCGAGTTGGGCTTCTTCTACTTGGGGGATTCTGGACTTGAACTCCTGTTGGGACCAGCATACAGCCCACTCCAGGAAGTGTTGGGATGGGGTGGTCTTAAGCCTGGGAGGGCTTCTGGCCAGCCTCGGAGTGTTGGAAAACTTCCAGGAACTTGCTTCCACTCGCTTTAGTTTGAGGCCGGCAATTTTCATTGCAACATTAGGAGGAGAACAACTTAGACACGGGATGGCCCGGCTCTCCGGGAAGAGTGTGTAGCCGAGGACGGCTGCGCAGTGTGCGTTTTGTGAGCCGGACACCCTATCTCTGGGCTACTGAGAGCCCCCCCCCCCCGACTCCTTTCTGGAGTTAAAAGTGGCATCTGGGTTTCCAACAACTCACCTGAATCCCCTCCCCTCCCCCTCCACGCGCGCCCCACCTCTCCGTTTGCTGCTGCCACCTACTGTCCGCCGGCGTGAAATCTCAGACGCGTGGTCAAGCCCAGAGACAAACTCTTTTTTTTTTTTTTTTCTTTTTGGTGGATGAGGACAGTTTTGGGAGAGAAACGGATGGGGCGGGAGGAGAGGGCAGCAGAGAGATTCTCCCCCCCCCCCAAGTTGGTACTAGAGCAGCCACCTCAGAGGTGGGGTGGGTCTGTGTCATTGTGCAACCCTTCCAGTTCCTCCGAGCAGATAATAGCTGAATCCAGATGGTGACAGCCCGTGTGTCACCATTTCCAGTTGCGTCTAGGATATGAGTAACCGGACTGAACAAAAGGCTCTTAAAGAGACCAAGGCAGCTTCTTAGAGGATTTGCTACCCATTCTGGGGGGTGGAGGGGGGCAACCAGGGTGGACAGGGGTCAAGTAAACAAACATGGAGGGGGGGGGAGACCTTATAGAGGCACCTAGCCCGTCCTGTAAGCCGGTAACTCCCGGGCTGCTTCCACCTGAGTCACAAGCATAGGCAGGCTGCATAAGGCTGCTTTGTCAGTCTCTCCTTCCAAGTCATCCGTTCCTTCTGAGTAATGACAGCCCTGCTCTGCGGGTTTGCTGCCTCAGCCTCCTGTGAAGGCTGCAAAGTCACCACATTCCTTGACCCGTGCTCTGCTGAGCCTTCTGGGTGTGCAGGAGACAGGAGACACACGCAGGCTTTAGCCGTTGCTTTGTCACCCTTAGGAGGGGATGCCGGGGTCCGGTCCACTAGCTGCTAGCTGTCCGCTAGGAAGGAAGAGCTACATCAGGGAGCTGGGCTCGCTTGCCTCCCAGGAGCTGATGGCCCCCTAAAAAGACAAAAGCATTTGCAGAAGGTAGTTCTTCCAGTCACCCTGTGCTACGGGGTGGGCTTTGGGAGTGTGCTAACCCCAGATCCCAAGGTAGTTGGTTTTAAGGGTATCCTAGCAGCTGGAGCTTTGAGAGGGGTAGAGAGACAGACTATACGAATGGGGCTTGTTGCCGTTGAAAGCCCCAGAGATTGAGACTCCTGCCCGGCTCTTCATATAGGACCTCAGAGGCCTATAGGACCCTGACTTTCTAAGTCCCTTAAACAGGTCACCTTCTCCCCACAGGAGTTTCCCATTAAACACTACCAGGACAAAATCAGGCCTTACATGCAGCTGCCGTCCCACCGCAACATTACGGGCATCGTGGAAGTGATCCTCGGGGAGAGCAAGGCCTACGTCTTCTTCGAGAAGGACTTTGGAGACATGCACTCCTACGTGCGGAGCCGGAAGAGGCTCCGGGAAGAGGAGGCCGCTCGGCTCTTCAAGCAGATTGTCTCCGCCGTCGCCCACTGCCACCAGTCGGCCATCGTGCTGGGGGACCTGAAGCTTAGGAAGTTTGTCTTCTCCACGGAGGAGAGGTAGGCAGCTGGCACAGCCCCTTTTGTGGCCTTTTGGAACAACAGCAGAGCGGCAATGACAAACCCCTCAGCCCTCCCCCCCCAAAAAACCCCAACGAAACAAGCAAACAAAATAAAACCTCCCAAAGGTACAGGTCATGCAGTTAGGTGCAAGATAAACCCAAGGGCTCAGGTCTGACCTGCTTTTAGTATCCAGGTCTGCATCTGGGGAGTGGTGGTGGTCAGGCTCAGTTTGTTCTCTGTTCTATTGGAGGGAATATAGGGAAACCTAGCGGCATCTCCGTGCCTATGTGGATGCTACCTGTTCACCAGATACCCTTCCTGCCCCTGTCCCAGGCTCTGGTTGGTTTCCTCTTGTCAGAAAGGTCAGTCTTTTGGGGGAAAAGGTGTTTACTTGTCCTTGACAGTACTGACTCCGAGAGGTGCTCACATAAGGTATCCCAGAGCTAGTCATGCTGTTGTGTTTGCAGAATATCAACCTTCCCCTATCACACTAAATTCCTTCTCTAGTTCAGCCTGGGTGCACACTCCACCACCACCCCCAACACCCCCCACCCCCGCCAGTAGTTTGTTCACATTCTCTGGTGAGTTTTTAAGACATCTCATCGGCTCCATCTTCAGAAAATAACCACATTGAATAATAAATGGAAGTTGGCTAGCGTGCACGGCTAAATATAGTTCCTGGCTTACCTCATAAAGGACAAGATGTGCTTGATAAGGGGATAAGGAGACATTAAGATTTGGAGTGGAGGCTTCAGGAAGCGGCCTGAGCTATACCACACTTTATTCTGCAGACAGACTCCATCCGTGGTGGGAGGATAGAGACAGACCCGTCAGTAGAATTGTCCCGTGAGGAGCGAGTTACTTTCTCCAATAGAGTTACACGGGACCTACCCTACCTGTGCACTTTGACCTTTAATGTCAGGGCCCCCCCCTTCCTAAAAAGTTACAAAAGTCCCCAAAGTGTGCGTTTGTTTCTGACCTTGCGCTGACTGTCGAAACATACAGGACTAGCAAAGAGAAGCAAGCTGTTTGCTGTGAAGAAGGTGTCCGGTTCCTGGCACGCTTCTCTGATAATGGCGGTGCCTATTTTTGAAACATGGGCCGCACACCTCCTCATCGGCTTTTGAAATCTGCATTGCACAGGCCAATGTCATGGGCATCGGGGTTTGGTAACCCGAGGGTTAAGCAACGGCAAGCTGACGTTATTCCTGTAGCCAGCACAGGTGCAGGGTTTTAGTACTACAGGAGCCAATCAGGGGCAGACACCGTGGGTTGAGTCATATTTTCCGTTTACAGAACCGATGGGTATTTTACATAACAGGGAGGTCATGCTGAGGACATACGAAGTTAGCACATGGATACTACACTCCAGGGAACAGGAAGGCTGGACGAGAAAGAAAAAAAAAAAGTAAAACTACTAGACCTTTGGTAGGAAAAGGGACTGACTAAATGTTTGCATGTAACTTCACACAACAAGTGACTTACTAAAATTGGCCTGTTTCAGAGAAGCAGGCACTGGATAGTAGAGGTGCCCCCACGTGGTTCTGGGGGACGGATCTAGAAGATGTGGGTGGCTTGGCTGTGCGTCAGAGGCACCTGCAGCTTCGGAAGAGTTCCCTCCACCAAAGGTCTTCTAGACTGGCTTCTTTACATTTTGGTCTTGGTTTCTGGACTTCCTTTCATGTTCTTCAGTGACTTCTTTTGACAGGGATTCTCTGTAAAACCAGGGACTTACGTAGGATAAACACTCACGTGCATTGGTCTGCAAGTCCCAGGGCTGTTTAGGGGTCTTCACCTCTATCAGTCACGTGTGTTTGTTCCCATGAATTCTTTGTCTTCGGCCAAGCGATCTTCGCTGTGGAACAGACAAGTCCAATAAATGCAATTAAACATTTCTCGTTCCGGTCCCACGCTGAGTATTGCAGCTGGGGCTTGGGTGAATCAAAGTTGGTTGGCCTGGGCAGTCAAGTGTCACGGCAAGAGACTGGTGGCCTCTAGGACACACAGGCCCCGCCTGACGAAGGAGGTTACATACCCTCACTGTCCCCTGACAGCCTTGTGGAGCATGCCAGCCGTCTTCCCCTGAAACCAGCTCCCCGTTCTGCAATGTGAACTTTGTCAGTTGTGTAACTCTATTAGGATACCTCTCATAAGCTCTAGCATCATGCATATTATTTGAGACTTTGCATCATCTCCTCCGCCCCGGGCACTCTCTCGATACTTTGCAAACATTTTATTGCAGTTTGTATTGGTTTGTGAAATCGCTCGTCCCCGGGTGTTTGTAGGAGGGCAGTGCTTACTAGATGAAGGGGTAAATGACATTCCAACGGCCTTGGCTGTTAGTGCCTCTTGGGCACTGTTATTGGGAAGGCCTTGTTTTTTCCGTAGCAGCTGGCCTGAAAATAATAGCTTCATGTCTCTCTCCCGCAGAACCCAGCTGAGACTGGAAAGCTTGGAAGATACACACATCATTAAGGGTGAAGATGACGCGCTGTCAGATAAACATGGCTGCCCAGCCTACGTGAGCCCCGAGATCCTCAACACTACCGGGACCTACTCCGGAAAGGCGGCGGACGTTTGGAGCCTTGGGGTGATGCTGTACACACTTTTGGTCGGACGATATCCCTTTCATGACTCAGACCCCAGTGCCCTTTTCTCCAAAATCCGCCGTGGACAGTTCTGCATTCCTGAGCACGTTTCCCCTAAAGCCAGGTGCCTCATCCGAAGCCTCCTGAGGCGAGAACCTTCTGAGAGACTCACAGCTCCTGAGATCTTACTCCATCCCTGGTTTGAGTATGTCTTGGAACCTGGGTATGTTGACTCAGACACAGGAACTTCGGACCAGATTGTTCCCGAGTACCAGGAGGACAGTGACATTAGTTCCTTCTTCTGCTAATCCCCCCCCCCAAAACACCTCAGAAACCTCATGATTCTCACACATTGGCATTTCTAATGATGGGCAGGCCCTCTTACATGGTGCCAGCCAGATTTGGGGATGGAGCGCCATTGTCCCCATGGGGGCTCAAGGTGGTGCTGCCTCTCTGGGCTGAGTGACTTGATTTGACCAGCATGCACTCAGATTAGCTGCTCGACGGAGGTGTCCCCTTTTCGATGACCCATCGTGACTGTCCCGGTGTCGGGCGCAAGAAGGTGCCACATGCTTCGAAGCTCATGGGCATCCCACGTGGTCAGGTGCAGTGGGCTCGAACATTTGGACGGGAAGGAAGCACTTCCGCACAGTGGCATGTGGACAAGGTGGCAATCGGTTGGAGCGGCAAACCTGTCATCTTTGAACTTGTCTTTGAAAGAGAGCTCCCCTTGCTGCTACAGTTTCTCCTTCCAGAAGTTTCTTTCCTTTTTGTTTTAACCCTTACTCTCGCTGCATACTTACCCGTGACTCCGGTCCGGCCTTGGAACAGATTGGGTGAGAAACCTAAGAGCCTGCCCGCCCACACCCAGATTCTCCCCCCAGAGCCAAGACCTCCTATGCAATAATGTCCCCCCCTCCCCACCTTGGGACCTGTCCCCTGCAGCTATGAAAAGTAGTCACCAGTTAATCGTGGAAAAGTATCGGGAGATTCAAATTCTTGGCTGTTTTAGAACTTTTGAGCTCAGTGAGACAGCAGTGTTTTTGAAGAGATTAATTTGATCATGTGGAATCTGTTAGCTCTTAAGGCTCTCGTTGAATATGGCAGCATCCGGCCTGGCTCCCCACGCCCACTCTTTGGACCATCTCTGGGTGGGACATTTTGTGTATGCGGACAAGGGTGAGGAGACTCTCCAGCCTGCTCTCTGAGGAGTGTGTGTGAATGACGGGGCCGTCTTTGTGCTTCGGAGAAAGTGAGTTTGAGACGACCAACCATCTTGCAAGATTCTCAGAGTAATTTCTAAAAGGAAACTGGACACCGCCCTCCCATGGGTTTGCTGTGCCTCTGGTATCCAGGGTCTTCAGTTTCCCATGCGGGGCTCTTTGGGGGGGGGGTGTCACGTGTTGTGTTGCTTATGACCCGATCTGTGAAGCCGGCTCTGGAGTGACGGGGAGAACCTCAGAGATGTAGCTGGAGAGGATGCAGATTCTCTCTCCTGGCTGCCTACCAGAGACTCCTCTGCTTCCTCCTCCCCAGGCGGGGACCTAGCCTCTGCCTGAATGCTTCTGGAGACGGAAACGTATTCCCTGCAGGAAATGAAGCTTCTCAGAGAAACTGCCGAAAGTTGCATTAAAAAAAAAAAAAAAAAAAAAAGTACAGATGAAATAGTTGTCATTGTCTAGGACAGTGTGCCGAAACCAGGTAGTTAAACGGGTAACAGAAATACTGTATTCTGAGAAATGAGACAGAAGCCGGCAGGCATCTTTTAAGGGCTATTATGCCTTGGCAGACTACTAACATTGAGAGAATGCCGTGTATACCTCACGAACTGTGTGCTTTTATATTTGTATATACATTTTATCTTTTATACAGATGTCCGATCGTTGTCTTTTTTGGCCCCGAGGCTTGTCTTTTCGTCTTGTGTCTGTCTGAGGAACCTGTGTGTCTAGAGCCGCGTGAAATGTGAATGAATGTTGGCAATATAATCTTGAGAGGGTGTGGTGGGACTTGGGGGGGGGGAGGAGCAGGGACAGATCTCTGTTGGTATTTGCCCAGCTCCTGTCTCTGTGATACATTCCCTGGCTGAGGACTCGTGGCTGCTCCGGGCATTGGCCTGGACAGTTGGAAACACTAGGTCTCCTGTGCGTGTGTGGAAAGGTAATAGTGGCACATTGTTGCTACCTTGTAGAGAACTTTTAATAAATATGGTTTCGTAAAGAAATGTGGTGAGTTTCCTTTGGGTGCGCTCTGCTCTCCACTTCCTGGGGCTGGTGCTTGGCCACAGTGAGGTAGCCTTTGACATTCTGGATGCAGTATCTCATGGAGTCAGACAAAGGTGGTTTGCTACATTTTTTTTTCCTCTTGAAAAGGTCTTCCTCTATAGTCCTGCTTGGCATGGAATTGCTGTATAGACCAGGCTGGCCTTGTTCTCACAGAGTTCTTCCTGCCTCTGGAATTAGGGGCACGTGTGATTATGCCTGCCTGGCATCTGCTTTGTGTGTGTGTGTGTGTGTGTCAGCGAGCAGATGTACGTTAATGGGCAGGGCTGACATGCAAAATGAAGTGGGTGGGTGCTGCGCTCTGGCTTGGAAGCGTCGGAGGGCAGCGGAGACGTGGGTTTCTGAGTTTAAGAGTTGATGGCAGGCTTGGATGGCTCACACCTGCCTTGGCTTTCCAATACCGTGGAAGCTGAGACAGGCACGTCAAGAGTTCAAGACCAGCTTTGGCTAGATAGCAAGTCTGTTTCAAAAACAATAAAATGAATTCTCTGTCTTTTGATTTTAGGGTTTTGTTGTTTTGTTTTTAGGTTAGAGAAATGAAGAATTTTTATTTATTTATTTATTTATTCATTTATTTTGGTTTTGCGAGACAGGGTTTCTCTGTGTAGCCCTGGCTGTCCTGGAACTCACTCTGTAGACCAGGCTGGCCTCGAACTCAGAAATCCGCCTGCCTCTGCCTCCCAAGTGCTGGGATTACAGGCGTGCGCCATCACGCCCGGCTTGAGAAATGGAGAATTTGAGAAAAGCTACAGATATCCCAGGAGAACATTATAGAATTTTTACCTCTGTATTCACCCTGAAAGAGGGCCTTGTAGGTTCCAGAAGAAACGTGCCCCCCCAATTTTAGAGCTAATTATAGTAAGATGGGTAATGGCATTTCTTTTTTTGGGGGGGGAGGGGTTGGATTTGGTTTTTTTTCGAGACAGGGTTTCTCTGTATAGCCTTGCCTGTCCTGGAACTCACTCTGTAGACCAGGCTGGTCTTGAACTCAGAAATCTGCCTGCCTCTGCCTCTGCCTCCCAGAGTGCTGGGATTACAGGCGTGTGCCCAGCATTTCTTTCTGTCTCCGTCCCCTCTGTAAGTATAAATGTTACAAAGGAAAAAACTGCTTAGAAAATATTAACTCCATCACAGGGATGACTTGATTGAGCTAGGTTTCTAGCTTCACTATGTTTTGAGACCCTCTTTGAAACAGCAAATTAGATGAAAATGATATGCCTAAGGAGTGGGGAGGGGCTCCCACGGCCCTGCCCCAAGCTGAGGCCCTGCTGACGGCTAATGGTCCCCAGGCCCATGGACAGCACACACTGGAATCTGGGCTATTAGAAAAGGGAGAGAGGGGCAGTTGTGAGAGCATTGAGGGTAGATATGGAAGAGTTACGGGAAGGCGCGGGGAGTGTGTAAGATCAGAATGCATGCACTTCTAGTATGAAATTCTCAAAAAAAGTTAATATACATTTTAAAAAGTAAATAAAGCCACCGAGCTGGGGAAATGGCTATTTGGCTATAGGTGCCTGTCACCAAGCCGGGCAAGCTTCGTGTGGTTGGCAGGACCCACCTGGTAAGAGAAGGGAACAGGCCATTAAGTTGTCCACTGACCTCTGTGCGCCACTGTGGCACAAGCCACCACACTACATTGTAAGTACGGTGAATTCTCATGAAGACAATGTCCGATCTAGATCATAAAATGGGACTGTCCATCCCTGCTTGGCACGGGTTCCCAAGGCAACCGCTATGGGGTACACTTATTTTTGTTTTTTGTTTGCTTGTTTGCCACAGGGTACAACTGTTGTAGCCCAGGCTGCTCTCAAACTTGCTTCTCTCTCAGCCCTCAGCTTCCCAAGTTCTTAGAGACAAGGATTCTCTGCGTAGCCCTGACTGACCTGGAACTCACTTTGTAGACCAGGCTGGCCTCGAACTCAGAAATCCACCTGCCTCTGCCTCCCAAGTGCTGGGATTAAAGGCGTGTGCCACCACCACCTGGCATGAGATACATGTTTTTTGTTTTTTTTTTTTTTTGAGACAGGGTTCTCTGTGTAGCCCTGGCTGTCCTCGAACTCACTTTGTAGACCAGGCTGACCTCGAACTCAGAAATCCACCTGCCTCTGCCTCCCAAGTGCTGGGATTAAAGGCATGTGCCACCACTGCCTGGCATGAGATACATTTTTTAATAAAAAGATTTTTCATGAGAATTTTACACATGACTACTGTATCACATCTTTTCTATCCTTCCCTCACCCCCCCAATTCTTCTCCACTTCACTCTTCTCAAATTCATGACCTTTTCTTTAACTATGGTTAGTATACACACTCATGAGCATAGAAGCAACATGCTGTGCCCCTTTACCTTTGTTCCTCTCTCTCTCTCTCTCTCTCTCTCTCTCTCTCTCTCTCTCTCTCTCTCTCTCTCTCTGTGTGTGTGTGTGTGTGTGTGTGTGTGTGTGTGTGTGTGTTCAGGGCCGACCACAAGGGGTTGGCTGGCCCTGGAGAGACTGATTTTCTAGTGAGATAAAATTTTAACTAAACATAACCACGAAGCTTAGGTGTTACCTCTGGGCCCACACAAAAAGCTCGACCAAAGTGTCAGGTGACACGGATTTTTTTTGGTCCTTTGCTACAACATCTAGCTAGAGGTGACTTAGGAAAGCAGACCCGTGGTGTGTATGGGAGTCATCGCAGCACGGGCCACAGCAAACAGAGAGAGAGAGCGCAAGAAGCGTGTGGGGAATGAGCAAACGGCTGGGGAGCTGGCCAAGCGTGGTCATGCTCCTGATCCCAGCACTTTCAGAGGCTGAGGCAAGAGGATCAGGGGTTCAAGGCCAGTCTCAGCTACACAGTGAAGCTGAGGCCAGCCTGGGCTCTCTGAGACCCTTGACTCGACCTCTAGAAATAAGTCCACAGAACCAAAAACGAAACCAGGAGAAGGGCTGGTCCTGGCCTTTCTATGGACAGGACCTTAGACCCCGAAGTACCCGGCGAACCCCAGAATCCGTGCCGCAGTGCTCCAGTGAACCCAAGCTGGGCTTGGTGCAATTCCTTGGGCACACACAGAGAATACTTTGGACTTCCCTAGCTTTAATCTGAGGATTTCAAAACACTGCAAGCAATTAAGGTTACAACACTCCTTTGTGCTGTTGTTACATGTATCAGATGGAGAGAAATATGGGTCACGATTGGCCAGGCTGACATGTGATACCACAGACACATACATTTAATCTCCTTAGAGCAGATCAGGAGCGACTGCGCCCAGCTGGCGGAGACAACCTGACAGGGTCACTCGCTTTTATTTTCTCTTGTGTCCTTTATATATCTGACACTTAGATAGGTAGTGACATCATTAAATGATACTTTCTATAAGTCCTGGAATAGTATGTGGTGTGTGTGTGTGTGTGTGTGTGTGTGTGTGTGTGTGTGTGTTTGGTAGCACTGCTGACATTGAACCCAGTCTTCCTGCCTCAGCCCTGTGATTCACAGGTGTGTGCCACAACATCTGGGATTTCTAGACATTTTATTCTTTCACATCACTTTTATTCACAATGTGCTTTCTAGAAGTTTCTCTCTCTTGGTTCGCCTGTTGCGTGAACCTCGCAAGCCAAATATCTCCCCATCTTGTAATTGAGAAAATGAAGTGTTCGCCCAGGAGGAGCCGGCTCAGAGCTGGCATATGAACTTGGCCCTGTAGACTCCATACCTAGTGTCCTCAGTCTGCACGCCACTGTACTGTCTGCTGGCAATAAACGACAACGAGAAGTGTCTGAAACACTTTACGTCTTTAACTTGAAAATGACCTGGTCTGCTTAGTCAATAAGAATCGAAGCATCAGCAAAAAAACGAGGGCTCCATCAATCAGTCGACAATCATGTTTTATGCCTATCCTGAGCTAGACACTGGTCAATCTTAAGAAAACATGGCCGAGACTCGGTGTTGGCTTGTTGGGAGAACTCCGCGTGGCTGAGGACGGCTGAAGCCTTGCTCTTTAGCGTTTAGCACAGAGCCTACCGCAGGGGAAGGCCGATGCCGAGGATGGATGAGAAGGGATGGGTGGATGGATGAGTGGGTGGGTCATGGGTGGATTGAGAGATGGATGAATGGAGACCCTCCAGAGCCTGATGCGCCTCCACGTCAGAGAGCCGCGAACATGAAGGTAGACATCTTGGTCCGTCGTCTCATCCAGTGTCTAAAGAGTCTGCTGTTCCTATTGCCTTCTAAGCAGGAGTGACATGGTTTGATTTCTTTGGTCCCTTCTGCTGCTGTTTTGAGATCCTGTTGGAAACAGGTCCGACATCCTGCCGGAGCTGCTGTGGGAACAGCCCTGGGCTTCCTTTCAAAACTAGACGCAGGCTGGGGAGATGGCTCCTTGCCTAACATCCTCCTGGATGAGGAAAGGGGCTGTAGCAATTGAAGGGGATGGAATTGGCTTTTCGACACGGCTTCGGCTGGAAAGGGAGGACGAGCGCTCAGTTAATCACCCACTCCTCCCAGAAAGTAAACAAACAAGCAAGCAAGCAGAAGGGGGCAGGTCCCAGCGCCAACCCCTGGGAACCAGCACGAGAGCCCTCAGCTCATTCCCTAATGACCTCAGCTGAAGTGACTTCACAGTTGCTGGAAGAGGAAGGAGAGCACTCTTCCGCCCCAGCAAGCACGAGGCCTTAGGTTTGGTTCCCCAGTACCGCACAAGTTGGGCACGGTGACTCTTGTGTGTCACACTAGGTCCTCGGATGTCCCAAGGATGTCTGTGGCCGTGGAAGGAGTTCCGGGACAGCTTGGGACACATGAGACCCTGTTTCCAAAATAAGAAAAGTGACAGAGAAGAGGATCCCAAAGGGACGGCTTCCTGCCGAAAGCAGTCGCTTCCCAAACCCAGGGACTCCAGGTTGATTCCCAGAGCCAGAACTGGAACCTGGATCCTGCAATCAAATAAGTGTTTCTATGGCAAGAGGGGAGGCAGGGGCTGGAGAACCGCTGGAAGGCTCATGAGTGTGCCGGCCCGGAGTACACAGCCCAGTGGCAGAAACAGAAGAGTGGTCCTTCGCCAGAAGCAAGGTGGTGGTGGTGGTGGTGGTGGTGGGGTGCATGTGGCGGCATGTACCCTAAGCCCAGCACTGGGAAGTGGGGCTCAGTCCCAGTATTAGGCAGGCAGAAGCAGGCAGCTTTCAGTCAGTTTGAGAGCAGTCTGGGCCTCATAGCTAGTTCCAGCCTAGAAAGGCTACATCGTAAGACCCATCTCAGACAAGAACACATTTAAAAAAACAGCGGACCAAAGAAACAAAAGCAGGGAACTTTGAAAAGAGAGAACTAACGTATTGCCCGCACTTAAGCACACACATGTGGGCACAAGTAAATAAGAAAACAAAGCTCAGGGAAGATGGCTCAGTGGGTTAGAGCACTTGGTATACAAGCGGGGGTCGACGCCACAGCACCTGCATTGAAATAAGCAAACGTAGCGTGCATTCCTGAAACCCAGGCATTGGGAATGGAGACAAACAGATCCTGGGAGCTCTACAGCGAGCCAGTGGTAAGCTTTGGGTTTCGTGAGTGACCCTGTCTCAAAACGGTAAGGTTAAGAGCTTCATCTTCTGTGTGATCGCGCATGGGTGTGTGCACTTGCTCCCTTATGTACATGGACACCCTTCATACACATGGAAAAGAGAAAAAATAAAGAGGAGGAAGGGGAAGAGGAGGATGAAGAGAGGGAGGAGGGGGGAGAAAACAGCAGCATCAGAAGAAATAATCACCTTGCTTCCTTGTGTATTTGTAGCAGCTTATAGATTGTGTCAGTTCATATGGAGGGGGTGTGGTGCTGAGACCCAAGACCAAAGAGAGGCCAGAGCAGAGGTTCTCAACCTGGGGGGTTGCAACCTCACAGGGGTTGTCCAAGACCATGGGAAAACACAGATATTTACATTATGATTCATAACAGTAACCAAATTACAGTTATGAAATAGCAATAAAACTGATTTTACGGTATGGGTTCACAGTAACGCGAAGCTCCGTAGTAAAGGGCGACAGCATCAGGAGGCGGAGAACCACCTGACTGGAATCTTACAGGGTGATCTGCCCCTTTCTGCTTGGTTCTAACTTGCTAGACCAGCAAGACCACAGCTTTTTCTTTTCTTTTCTTTTCTTTTCTTTTCTTTTCTTTTCTTTTCTTTTCTTTTCTTTTCTTTTCTTTTCTTTTCTCTTCTCTTCTCTTCTCTTCTCTTCTCTTCTCTTCTCTTCTCTTCTCTTCTCTCCTCTCCTCTCTTTTCTTTTTTCTTTTCTTTTCTTTTCTTTTCTTTTCTTTTCTTTTCTTTTCTTTTCTTTTCTTTTCTTTTCTTAGTAGCTGATTTTGTTGGTGTTTTCTACCTGAGTTCCAGGACACCAGAGCTATACACTGAGATTCTGTCTCGAAGAAAAAAAAAATTAAAAAAAAAATTAAAAAAAAAAAAAGGTTTAGCTTACATTTTTCCTGTTCTCAGCCAGGAGAAACCAAGGCCTGAGGCCTAGCCAAGTACAAACTGCACCTGGGCTCTCTCAAGGCGGGCTGGCTGGTGGGTTGTCCTTGGGTTGACCTTGTAGAATGGGCCTAGAGACGGCTGGGGTGGCACCTCCTTGCCGTGACAGAAGCCTTTCTGCTCCAGCACTTTGGTCTGACCTTTGGATTGGACGGTGACTACGGCAGTGACTCCTCCGGCCCTTTTCTAGTCACCGTGCTCCTGCCCTGGCCCAGCCCTGGGCTTGGTGGCCGGTCCCCGGTGCATACTCATTCTTGCTTTGTTAACTGTCCGAGGCTGCCGTGACTGAAGAGCGGACTTGCCTTACACCAAGAGGAAAGGGGCCTGGGTGTGAGGGCTCAGAGGCATTCCTCATCGTGGCTCTGGTCTGAGGGCTTGCTGTGTTTTCTAGGAAGTGAGGGCATTACAGGGCACACTCCCAGTTTTAGGGCTGAAGAAGGGAGACGTGCGACTGGAGAAGCCAGTCAAAGCTCAGTTCGTGTGTGTGTGTGTGTGTGTGTGTGTGTGTGTGTGTGTGTGTGTGGTGTGTATGTGTGTGTATTTTCTCCTCTCTCTATCCCTCCCCTCCCTCCCTCTGTCCCTTCCTTCCTTCCTTCTTTCCTTTCTTTTCCTCCCCTCTTCCTCCTTTTCTCCCCTCCTTTCTCCCTTCCTTCCTTCCTTCCTTCCTTCCTTCCTTCCTCCCTCCCTCCCTCCCTCCCTCCCTCCCTCCCTTCCTTCCTTCCTTCCTTCCTTCCTTCCTTCCTTTTTCCTCCCCTCTTCCTCCTTTTCTCCCCTCCTTTCTCCCTTCCTTCCTTCCTTCCTTCCTTCTCCCCTCCTTTCTCCCCTCCTTTCTTCCCTCTTTCCTTCCCTCCCTCCCCTCTGCCTTCCTCCCCTTTTTACCCTCTCTTCTCCTTTTTCTTCTTTTCCCTCTCCCTGTCCTCCCCTTCCCCTCTCCCCTCATCTCCACCCCACCCTCCTCCCACAGTCTGACAGTGTAGCTCAGACCACTGCATCTGTTCAAATTTCCCTATACAGTTCTGCCTGGTCTTGAACTCTCAGCATCCTCCTGCCTCAAGCAATCAGACCTCTCTGAGGAGGTGCCGGGGCCACTAGACACCCTGACATTGGAAATGAAGAAAGTATTTGATCTTCTGGGTTAGGGAAAGAGTGTGTGGTTTCAAATCCCAGATCTGTCCCTCATGGCCCCATGACCCGGAGAAGTCATGCAAAGTATCTGGGCCACAAGTTTTGACTGTCTGCCTTGCCGGCCAGGGCCTGGGAAGTTGGTAGGAAGGATTTTGTAGTCCAAGTCTCTGAATGGCAGGCTCGAAACTCAGACAGTCCCGAGGCTAGAAGACAAGCAGACTTGGACTGGAACCCCAGATACTTGCTTATTTGCTTTGTGGCCCTTCAACAGGTTGCAACACTTCTCTGAGCCACCTTTTTCCTCCGTATAACATGGGTGTGTGGAGATGAGGGTGGCCACTGTCACACTCCCTCTTCGCTCTTTCCTCCTGAGCGCGCAGTTTGTCAGGCTGGAAGTGCTGGCTGCCTTCCTTAGCTTGGAAGAACGAGACGGAGGCAGGGAGCAGAGGTGATCCCCTTGGTCACTGCGACCCGCAGGTGGGCCTTGCAGACCGGCTGACTGTAGTCGCTGTACCTCATGTCAGACCTCATGCAGCCGCTAGCACCTTCCTTATCACAGAACGAACCCCTCCTCTGGCAGATTGGAGCCTGGGGTGCCCAACTCTCAGCTTGTGCCTGATTCAGAAGCAGAGAGGCCTTGGGCAAACCAGGAGAGTGGGGTTCCCACTCATCACAACCTCAGGTTCCACGGAGGCAGAGAGGCCCGGGGTCACAGCGGCTCTCAGCGTGGGCCATGCCACCACCCACGGTGGGTTTAGCCTTCTTAGCCATGAGATGGGTAATAAGAATTCATAAGGTAGTTTCCAAATGGTTAAAAAAGTGTGGGTCAATCCAGGTCGCTATCAGTAGCAGAGAGCTAAAGCCCAGTCAGTGTTCAGTCCACCAAAACCATCCAGTGAGGCGTGTCGGTGGGCTTTAGTTCCCATCGCTTGGGATGCTGGGACAGGGGGAAATCTCTTGAGTGTTCCTGACTCTCTCTCTCTCTCTCTCTCTCTCTCTCTCTCCAGCAGGGTCCCTAGCCCAGGTTGAACTCAAAATCCCAAATAGCAGAGTAACCCTACTGCTTTCCAGTGTTGGAGCAAGGAGCTCAGGTGACAGTAGGGACAAGCTAGGGCTTCGTGTGTGCTGGCTAAGCACTCTGCAGTCAGAGTCAGAGCTAGCCCCAGATCTTTTTTGTTTTTCTTTCTTTCTGAGATCTCTTCTTGACATGTAGCTGTAGCAGGCCTTGAATTTGGGACAATCCTGCTGCATTAGTCTGTTACGTGCTGGGAATGACATGTGTGTGCCTTGCTTAAGTTTGAGACCAGCCTGGGGTTCGAGGCTAGGGTCTTTCTTTCTTTCTTTCTTTCTTTCTTTCTTTCTTCCTTCCTTCCTTCCTTTTTCTTTCTTTCTTTCTTTCTTTCTTTCTTTCTTTCTTTCTTTCTTTCTCTCTTTCTTCCTTTCCGTAAAGAAATATAATTAAAAATAAAAGAACAGGAGGGATGAGGAAGGGAAGGAAGGAAAGAGTGATAGGTAAGCCCTCTCGGGGCTGGGGTGGGGCCCTTGTCAGGAGGCAGAGCCTGTTCATCAGGGCTGGGTGGCGCTTGAGCCTCTGTGTTTCCAGCTAACTCCTGGGTGAGGCTGGCCCTACTGCTAGCCTGAGAACCTCCAGCACTCGGGGAAGAGTCACAATGGGACCCAGAGGCTGCCCCTCAGCGGAGAGGAGTTAATTCTTCAAATCCAGACTACCTGGGCCATACCAGGACAGGTGGCAGCAAGGAGGAACTGTTGTAAGCACAGCCACCTGAGCAGGACTGGTGGCCTATTCCAGGATGGTCGTCGTCCTCATCCTACAGATAGGGTCGAAGACCTGGATGCTCTCCCGCTGTGGTGGTGCATGCTGGTAGTCTCAGAATCCATGAGGCGAAAGCAGGAGGATTTCTGTGACTCAGAGATGATAGTGACTTCTTCAAGGCCACTCTGGGAACGCCAGATAAAAGAAAAGGATTTGGGTGCTAAGTGACTTGTTACATAGGTAGGCTCGGGCAGGAGTGTAGTTTTCCGAGACTGGCGACTTCTCCTGTCCCACAAGGCAGTGAGTGACAGCAGCCCGAGGGGGAGGCAAGCCACCCCCCCTCCCTCTTCTGGACCTGGCTTTCCTATTTGCACAGTGGGATACCTGGGCACACGTGACCTCCAGGCTCCTTCCCCAGCCTTCTGCTGGAACGGTTTGAGCAGTCCCCACTGGCTCAGCCTGCCCTTGGCTTGGTCCCCCCTCATGGCTTCCTGAAGCGGTGCTGACGTCCCGGAGGCAGACATACTTCCTTTTTGTCCTGTCAAGCTAGAAACTGGCAGAGTGTTATTGGACAGGGCTACCTGCCCAGCAGTGGGCAGAGCCTCGGAGGGGCGGCCATAGTAAGATCCAACACCAGCTCTGCCTGGCAGAACATTCCTCCACACCCCAGAGGCAAGCTTTTCAGCCGCGCCGCAGGTAGAGACAGCCGCTTGCGTCAGCTCTAAGCCATGCGCGGGCTCTTGTTTCCCCGGGAGTCCAGTCTGGGAGCCTTAACCTCACTAGGCCTGAGAGTTGGAGGGGATCCAGTTGACCTAAGAGAGGCGGCATTCTGAGTTGGGTTCCCAGGCACCTCAGGGCACACACGGCAGAGCTTCGAACCTGGCAGGATGTCTGAAGAGAAAATGCCTGGAGCTGGGATTTCTGGGCTAGAATTCCAGGTCTGACTCTCCTACTCAGCCTGGCAGGAAGATAATCTCCCCGTGCCTCAGTCTCCATATCTGGAAAATGCGGCTCCTGCTAGCAGTTGTGTTAGTAGGATTGCGAAAGGACTCTAGAAGAACACTTGGAATAAAGCATTCCCTAGGTCAGCTCTTCCTTGCAGACCTGTTCTTTTATAATCCCAACTCCCAGTGGCTGGAATAGAACTTAGGACTCACCAAACACACACGGATATTTGCATACTGATCGGTTTAGAAGCTCCCCCAGGGATGACTCTCTCAAATTGTCCCTCTCCCCTCGACGCTACTCTCTTTAGACATTGTCTTCCTTGGTAGACCAGGCTGACGATCAAACTCACAATCTTTTCTCAGTCTAGCAAGGGTTTCCTGGGTGACAGATACATGCACCCCTGAAACTAAAATTTGTTTTTTTGTCATCTTGACCCAAACCAGAGTTACCTAGGAAGTGGGAATCTGGATTCGGGGAATTGCTTCCACCAGGTTGGCCTGTGGGTACATCTCTGGAACATTTTCTTGATTGGGGATTTGTGTGGGAGGGCCCTTTGAGGCCGTGGCCGTACCAGGAGGGTGGTTCTGTGCTGCGTAAGGAAACAAGCTGCTCAGCCATGGCTCGCAAGCCCACGGGCAGTTTTCCTCCGTGATTCCTGCCTCTCTTCCTGCTTGAGTTCTTGCCACGACTTCCCTCAGTGATGATGGGCTATGCCTGGGAGGTGTGAGCCGAATAAACCAACCCTTTTCGCCTGAAACCACTTTTAGTTGTGGTGTCTGTCACAGCAACAGGAACCTAACTAGGACAACCTCCGTATCTGGCCCGGAGGGTTACCTTTCAAACCGTGTTCTTCCAAGGATCATAGGGTGCCTGAAGCCACTGAGCCAATGGGATGGCTGGGGGGGGGGAACCCTTGCGGGAGGGATGGTAGGCATCCTTATGCATCTTCCTCTACCTGAAGACTCTTTGAACGTAAGGAACTGCGTTATTTTTGCGTGTGGTGCGAGGGTCTCACACACGCTGATTAGTGATTAGGTACTCTACCTTTGAGAATCATCCCCAGGGTTCATGATTTGACTTTGTCTTTTGGATTTAGGATGGGGCTCGGGGTTTTATGCATACTGAGGACAAGCTCCACCCTCACGCTGTACCGCTAGCCAGCCTGTTTGATTTCTGTACCATTGAGCTAAGCCTACAGCCAGCCTTTCTGATTTCCACACCATTGAAAGCTAGGAGAAATGAGGAGGGTACCCTTGAACTGCTAATCTCCCTGCCCCACCCCCACCCCCCACCCCCCAGTGCTGCAACTCTAGGTATGTGTCACTGGGTCTCACTGGAGGACCAAACCCAGGGCCTCATGCATGCTCGACACCCGAGCTATATTCCCAAACGCTGTTTTGCGTGATTTAAAAAGCTGTGCGTCTCTTTTCTATAAAGCGGACTCTTTTCCGGTGTACAGACAGATGTGATCTGACAGACTCAGCCGGCAAGGCCCGCCACGCTGCTCCTGTTTTCTTCCTCACCCCCTCTCCCAGACGTCTCTCTAATGGAGCTCAGGCTGCTCTAGACTCCAGGGTCCACCTGCTGCAACCTTCCCCGGTGCCTGGATGTCAGGCTTAAATACGTCGCTCGCCTTCATTCCTGAGAAGGATCGAGTCTCTCCTATGGGTTGTCTACTTCCTGTCCGTCGCTTCCCCGTCATACCGACATCTGGGGCGTTTCCCCAAGTGGGGAATGTTCTGGAGCTCCACATAAAACATTTGCGTCTGTGTTTTTTGTGCATCTTCGTGTCTCTCGGGTAAGTGCCTACAGGTAGGGCTCCTGCTTCACGTCTTCACTTGACAGGAAGCGCTGGACTTGTCAGTTGAACACTCCCGATGACGGTAGGAGAGCTCAGAAGAGCCGCGTGCTTGACAGCGTCCGCTGCCATCAGATTACCGTACGCCCTTTTCATCGGTGGGTACTTGAGAAGGAATCCCGCGTGCAGCACACACGGGCATATAGTCTACAGTCTCCCCCTTGCCTCCATCCCGTGCACCATACAGCCGTTCACCTCCATCTATACATTCATCCAGCATTAGGTTTAATAAGCAATCTAGACAGGATGGAAGGATCAGCCAGTGGTGCACAAAGGCATGCTCAAATGCTACACTGTTTTATGCAGAAGCGCTGGCAGTGTGGGCGGCAGCGGGAACTAGCAGGCGAGGTGGACCAGTCTCTGCGAGACCGATGTGCTGATAGTGAGGGATCCAGAAGGTCGGCCGAGGGCTGCTCACTGTAGTCTCCTCTCCTCTTCCCTGGTGACTAACGCGGCTTAGCGTCTGTCCTTTCCAGGGTTCACGCGCCGCCATGTGCATCTTTTCTCTGATAAAAAGCACCATGCCTTTTTTTTTTTTTTTGGTTTTGTCAAGACAGGATTTCCCTGTGTAGCCTTGGCTGTCCTGGAACTCACTCTGTAGACCAGGCTGGCCTCGAACTCAGGAATCCGCCTGTCTCTGCCTCCCAAGTGCTGGGATTAAAGGCGTGCGCCACCACCGCCCAGCCAAGCATGCCTATTTTTATTATTGAGATGCTTGTGTTCTTATTGAATTGTGGAGTTATTTTAAAATTCCAGGTGCAAGGTAGGTTTTTTTTTTCTCCACCCTGTATAAAATCAACTTTGCATAGGCTCCTCCCACTCCATGGCCATTGTGTCACAGTGTTTAAAAGATTGTGTTCTTTCTCTCAGTCTTGCTCTTGGAGACAGGTCTGGATGTCGTAGTCCAGTTTGGCCTAGCTATTTCTGTTCCCTTGTCTCAGTCTTCTGGGTACTTGAGTGTCAGGGTGACAGTTATCATTATGCCATGTAATAATGCCAACATTATTAAGAGCATCTCTTGAAGAGGTCAAGCTTTACATTTTCATATAATAGTTAAAATGTTCAGTTTTCTCTCATTTTTTAAGATTTTTTTTACCTAACCTAGTTATAAAATTTTATACTTATTTTCTTATAGTTATTCATTTATTTATTTATTTATTTATTTATTTATTTATTGTGTGTGCGTGCCTGTGTGTGTGTGTGCATGCACGGGTGTCTGAGGTGGGGTAATCATAGACCACATTACCTTGTAACTCTCTAAGTGATTGGGCAAGGCTGGCCTAGATCCTTACATGCACTGGGGTTACAGACAGGCATTCACAGGATCCTGTAGCTTTCGGTTCTGCACTTTGGCCGGTCCTGCATGCATTCCGAGTTATTTCTGTACACGGTATGGAGCAAGCTCGGGGATTATTTCTGACACCTGTGATCTAGCTAACTGCCGCAGCATGATTCTCTTCCCAGAGAGCACGCTAGTTCTATGTCAAATTGACACAAGCTAGAGTCATCTTGGACGGGATGAACCTCAACTGAGAAAATGTCTCTTCCAGATTGGCTTGTGGTGTGTCTTCCTGGCTAACAACGGATGCAAGGGATGGACTTTACCTGGAAGAGTAAAGAATTCCCCCAGTCGGGGCCGGGCGTGGTGGCGCACGCCTGTAATCCCAGCACTTGGGAGGCAGAGGCAGGTGGATTTCTGAGTTCGAGGCCAGCCTGGTCTACAAAGTGAGTTCCAGGACAGCCAGGGCTACACAGAGAAACCCTGTCTCGAAAAACAAAACAAAACAAAACAAAACAAAACAAAAAAAAAAGAATTCCCCCAGTCGCTTCTTGGTCATGATAGTTTCCTTTTTCTTGAAAATAGATTTCTTTCTCACATAATATATCCTGGTTATGGTTTCCCCTTTCTCTCCTACTTTCTTCCCATCTCACCTCCAGATCTACCTCTTTTCTGCTTCTCAGTAGAAAAAAAAAGAGGCTTGTAATGGATGGTAATAAAATAAAACATAATAAGATAAAACAAAAACTGACACAGCGCAATTGGACCAAAACCGAACAGAAAGAAAAGGGTGCAAGAGAAGGCACAAGAAACACGGACCCGTTCGTCTGCACACTCAGGAATGCCACACAGGACACCAAGCTGGAAGCCATGATACATACGCAAAGGACCTGGTGCAGACCCATGCAGGCCGTGTGGGCCCTGTGCATGCTGCCTCGGTCTCCGTGATCTCACAGCTATGTTGACCATGCTGATTTAGGCTTTTACACTCTTTCTGCTTCTTCTGCAGGTTCCCTGGTTCCCACCGGAAGAGATTTGGTGAAGACCTCTTATTTAGGGTGAGCGTTCCAAGGTCTCTTACCCTTCGCATAATGCCTGGCTGTGGGTCTCTGTCATTCCTAACAACTGGAGAAGGAAGCTTCCCTGATGATGGCTGAGCAAGGAATGCTTATAAATGTCATTAGGAGTCATTTTATTGCTGTGTGTTTTCCCTTAGGTCCCTGGGCTATCTAGCCTCTGGTTCTTTGTGGGTATGGGTTCTATCTCCTGAAGTGGGCCTTACGTCAGATCAGATATTGGTTGGTCACTCCTACAAGCCTTATGGTAGCATTGCTTTAGCATAGCTTGCAGGCAGAACACTAGCATAGATCAAAGGGTTTGTGGCTAGGCTGGCGGTTGCATTTCTCTTTGGGTAGTGTGCCTTCCTGTACTGAACAACATAGAACGGATTATAAAAGAACTCTATACCTATCCTCTGCGGTTCTAAGGAATGTAGCTTGGTTATCATTGACTTAAAAACTCATATCCACAGCCGGGCAGTGGTGGCGCATGCCTTTAATCCCAGCACTTGGGAGGCAGAGGCAGGCGGATTTCTGAGTTCGAGGCCAGCCTGGTCTACAGAGTGAGTTCCAGGACAGCCAGGGCTATACAGAGAAACCCTGTCTCGGAAAAAACCCAAAACAAACAAAAACTCATATCCACATATAAGTGAGTTCATATCATATTTGTCTTTCTGGATTCCATCTACTTACCTGTGAATTTCCTTTTTTTTTCTTAATGGCTGAGTAATATTCCATTGCGTAAATGCATATACATTTTCTTTATTGCTTCTTCTGCTGAGGGGCATCTAGATTGTTTTCAATTTCTGGCTATTATGAATAGGGAAGCAATGAACATGTTCGAGGAAGACTCTCTGTGGGAGGATGAAGTGGCCTTTGGGTAGATGCCCAAGAGTGGTGTAGATGGATCTTGATGGACATTGCTTCTCATCCTGAGGAACTGCCACACTGATTTCCATAGTGGCTGTGCACGTTTTTTCACTTCCACTCACAGTGGATGAGTGTTCCCCTTATTCTGAACCCTCATCAGCTTGATCTGTCATTTGTTTTATTGATTGGAGCTATGCTGACAGGTGTGAGATGAAATCTCAGCGTTGTTTTGATTTGCATTTCCTTGATGGCTGAGGATGTTGAGCATTTCTTTAAGTGTTTCTCAGCCACTTGAGTTTCCTCTTCTGAGAGTTTTCTCTTTAGATCGGTACCCTGGTTTATAATTGGGTTGTCTTCTTGATATCTAGTTTTAAAAGTTCTTTGTCCTGGATATTAGCCCTCTATTGGATGTGTACTTGATAAAAATACTTTCCCATTTTGTAGGCTGCCACTTTGTTCAAATGATGATGTCTTTGCTGTACAGAATCTTTTCAGTTTTTTTTTTTTTTTTTTTTTTTTTTTTTTTTTGGTTTTGGTTTTGGTTTTTTCGAGACAGGGTTTCTCTGTATAGCCCTGGCTTTCCTGGAACTCACTCTGTAGACCAGGCTGGCCTTGAACTCAGAAATCCACCTGCCTCTGCCTCCCAAGTGCTGGGATTACAGGCATGTGCCACCACTGCCCAGCTTCTTTTCAGTTTCATGAGGTTCCATTTATTAATTGTTAATTGTAGTGCCTGTGCTAATGATGTTCTGTTCAAAAGAGTTTTTTCCCCCCTGTATCAAGAAATTCAAGGGTGTTCCCTATGTTCTCTTCTATCAGGTTCAGTTTTTATGTTGAGGTCTTCGATCCATTTGGAGTTGAGTTTTGTGCAGGATGATAATCATGGATCTCTTTGGAGTCTTCTAATGGAGCCATCCAGTTTGACCAGAACTATTTTTTAAAGATGCTGTCTATTTTCTTAATATGTAAATCTAGCTTATATATATATATAAAAGCCAACAGGTTTCTATAGATGTTTGGATCTTTGTCTGGGTCTTCAAATCAATTCTATCAATCAGAATTTCTGTTTTTGTGGTAATGCCATACTGTTTTTTATCCCTATAGCTCTGTAGTTCAATTTGAGGTAAGGAATGGTTATTTTTTTCTACATTTCATTTGTTATTCAGGATTGCTTTAGCTAGTGGTGTGTGTGTGTGTGTGTGTGTGTGTGTGTGTGTGTGTTTCTGTATGAAGCTGAAAACTGTCCTTTCAAGATCTATGAAGATTTTATGTTAGAATTTTGAAGAGAATTTCTTTGAATATGTATATTGCTTTTGGGAGGATGCCCCCCCCCTTTTTTTTACTATATTAATCCTACTGATCCAAGAGCATGGAAGATATTTCCATCATCTTCTGATATCTCCTTCAGTTGCTTTCTTCAGTGTCTTAAAGTATTTTTTTCTTTATTTATTGGATATTCTCTTTATTTACATTTGAAATGTTTTCCCCTTTTCAGGTCTCCCCTTCAAAATTCCCCTGTCCCATCTTACCTGTTGATACAGTTGCTCCCTCCATGGGGGGCTGCAAACCCCCTCAGTTCCTCAGTCCCTTTTCCAACTCCTCCATCGGGGACCCCCAAGCTCAGTCCTGTGGTTGGCTGCAAGTTTCCGCCTCTGTATTTGTCAGGCTCTGACAGAGCCTCTCAGGAGACAGCCATATCAGACTTCCATCAGCAAGCACTTCCCAGCATCCACAATAACGTCTGGGTTTGGTTGTTGTATATTAGATGGATTCCCCAGGTGGGGCAGTCTCTGGATGGCCTTTTCTTCAGTCTCTGCTCCACGCTTTGTCTCCAGATTTCCTCCTCTGAGTATTTTGTTCACCCTTCTAAAATGCACTGAAGACCATCCACATTTTCGTCTTCCTCTTCTTAGCCTTCATATGGCCTGTGAATTGAATCTTGGGTATTCCAAACTTTTGGGCTAATATTCACTCATCAGTGAGTAATGCCATGTTTGTTCTTTTCTGACTGAGTCGCCTCACTCAGGATAATATTCTCAAGTTCCATCCATTTGCCTGTGAATTTCATGAAGTTGTTGTTTTTAACAGCTTAGTAGTATTCCACTGTGTAAATGTACCACATTTTCTGTACCCATTCCTCTGTTGAAGGACATCTGGTTTGTCGCAAGCTTCTGGCTATTATAAATACGGCTGTTATGAACATAGTGGAGCATGTGTCTTTATTACATGTTGGAGCATCTTCTGGGTAGTATAGCTGGGTCCTCAGGTAGTACTATGTCCGATTTTCTGAGGTACCGCCAGATTGATTTCCAGAGTAGAGTTGTACTAGCTTGCAATCCTACCAGCAATGGAGGAGTGTTCCTCTTTCTCCATATCCATACCAGCATCTGCTGCCACCTGAGTTTTTGATCTTAGCCATTCTGACTGGCGTGAGGTGGAATCTCAGGGTTGTTTTGATTTGCGTTTCCCTGATGACTAAGGATGTTGAATTTCAGGTGTTTCTCAGCACTTAGAGTTTCCTCAGTTGAGAATTCTCTGTTTAGCTCTGTTCCCCATTTTTAATAGGGTTATTTGGTTCTCTGAAGTCTATCTTCTTGAGTTCTTTGTATATATTGTATATTAGCCCTCTATTAGATGTAGGATTGGTGAAGATCTTTTCCCAATCTGTTGGTTGCTGTTTTGTCCTGTTGACAGTGTCCTTTGCCTTGCAGAAGCTTTGCAATTTTATGAGGTCCCATTTGTCAGTTCTTCATCTTAGAGCATAAGCCATTGGTGTTCTGTTCAGGAACTTTTCTCTTGTGCCCATGTATTCAAGACTTTCCCCCACGTTCACTTCTATTAGTTTGTTTATCTGGTTTTATGTGCAGGTCCTTGATCCACTTGGACTTGAGCTTTCTACGGGGAGATAAGAATGGATCCATTTGCATTCTTCTACATGTTGACCACCAGTTGAACCAGCACCATTTGTTGAAAATGCTGTTGTTTTTCAACTGGATGGTTTTAGCTCCTTTGTCAAAGATCAAGTGACCACAGGTGAGTGGGTTCATTTCTGGATCTTCTATTCCATTGATCTACCTGCCTGTAACTGTACCAATACCATGCAGTTCTTATCACTTTTGCTCTGTAGTACAGCTTGAGGTTAGGGATGCTGATTCCTCCAGAAGTTCTTTTATTGTTGAGAATAGTTTTTGCTACCCTGGGTTTTTTGTTATTCCAAATAAATTTGAGAATTGGTCTTTCTAACTCTGTGAAGAATTCATTTGAAATTTTGATGGGGATTGCATTGAATCCATAGATTGCTTTCAACAAAATGGCCATTTTTACTGTATTAATCCTGCCAATTCACAAGCATGGGAGATCTTTCCATCTTCTGAGGCATTTTCTGATTTCTTTCTTCAGAGGCTTGAAGTTCTTGTCATACACAGATCTTTCATTTGTTTGGTTTGAGTCACACCAACATATTTTATATTGTTTGTGATTATCGTGAAGGGTGTCGTTTCCCTAATTTATTTTTCAGCCTGTTTATCTTTTGAGTATAGGAAGACTGCTGATTGGTTTGAGTTAATTTTACATCTGGCCATTTTGCTGAATTTGTCAGCTGTAGGAGTTCTTTAGTGGAGTTTTTGGGGTCACTTAAGTATACTATCTACAAATGGTGATATTTTGACTACTTCCTTACCAATTTGTATCCCTTTGATCTCCTTTTGTTGTCTAATTGCTCTAGCTAGAATGTCAAGTACTATATTAAGTAGATATCGAGAGAGAGAGAGAGAGAGAGAGAGAGAGAGAGAGAGAGAGAGAGAGAAAGCTTTGTCTAGTCCCTGATTTTAGTGGGATTGCTTCAAGTTTTTCTCCATTTAGTTTGATGTTGGCTACTGGTTTGCTTTATATGTTTAGGTATGGGCCTTTAATTCCTGATCTTACCAAGACTTTAACATGAAGAGATGTTGAATTTTGTCAAATGGTTTCTCAGCATCTAATGAAATGATCATGTGTTTTTTTTTTTTGTTTTTTTTTTTTTTTTTTTTTACTTTGAGTTTGTTTATGTAGTGGATTACATTGATAGATTTCTATATTTTGAACCATCCCTGCATCCCTGGTATGAAGCCTACTTGATCATGGTGAATGATCATTTTGATGTTTTCTTGGAGTCTGTTTGTGAGAATTTTATTGAGTATTATTGCATCGATATTCATAAGGGAAATTGGTCTGAAATTCTCTTTCTTTGTTGGGTCTTTGTGAGGTTTTGGCAACAGATTAACTGTGGCTTCATAGAACAAATTGGGTAGTGTTCCTTCTGTTTCTATTTTGTGGAGTAGTCTGAAGAGTATTGATATTAGGTCTTCATATTAGGTCTTTAAAGATCTGATAGAATTCTGCACTAAAACCATCTGGTCCTGGGCTATTTATTTATTTATTTATTTATTTTTTGGCTGGGAGACTTTTAATGATTGCTTCTATTTCTTTAGGGGTTATGGGCCTGTTTAGATGGTTTATCTGATCTTGACTTAACTTTGGTATCTGTCTAGAAAATTGTCAATTTCATCCAGATTTTCCAGTTGTGTTGAGTATAAGTTTTTTGTTAAAAGGATCTGATGATTTTTTTTAATTTCCTCAGTTTCTGTTGATATATCTCCCTTTTCATTTCTGATTTTGTTAATTTGGATACTGTCTCTGTGCCCTCCTGTTAGTCTGGTTTATCTATCTTGTTGATTTTCTCAAAAAAACCAGCTCCTGGTTTTGTTGATTCTTTGTATAGTTCTTTTTGTTTCTACGTGGTTGATTTCAGCCCTGAGTTTGATTACTTTCTGCCATCTACTCCTCTGGGTGTATTTACTTCTTTTTATTCTAGAGCTTTCAGTTGTGCTGTTAAGCTGCTAGTGTATGTTTTCTCCAGCTTCTTTTTGGAGGCACTCGGAGCTATGAGTTTTCCTCTTAGCACTGCTTTCATTGGGTCCCATAAATTTGGGTATGTTGGTACCTTCATTTCCATTAAATTCTGAAAAGACTTTAGTTTCTTTCTTTATTTCTTCCTTGATTTAGTTATCATCGAGTAGAATCTTGTTCAGCTTCCATGTGTATGTGGGATTTCTGCTGCTTTTGTTGCTATTGAAGACCAGTCTTAATCTGTAGTGATCGGATAGGAGACATCCCATTTCAATCTTCGTATATCTGTTGAGGTCTGTTTTGTGACCGATTTATATGGTCACTTTTGGAGAAGGTACCATGAGGTGCTGAGAAGAAGGTATATTCTGTTGTTTTAGGATGAAATGTTCTATAGATATCTGTTAAATCCATTTGGTCCAAAACTTTTGTTAGTTTCACTGTGTGTCTGTTTAGTTTGTGTTTCCATGATCTGTCCATTGATGAGGGTGGGGTGTTGAAGTCTCTCACTATTATTGTGTGAGGTGGAATGTGTTCTTTGAGCTTTAGTAAAGTTTCTTTTATGAATGTGCGTGCCCTTGCATTTGGAGCATAGATGTTCAGAATTGAGAGTTCTTCTTGGTAGATTTTTCCTTTGATGAATATGAAGTGTCCTTCTTTATCTCCTTTGATGACTTTTGGTTAAAAGTCGATTTTATCTGATATTAGAATGGATACTCCAGATTTTTTTCTTGGGACCATTTGCTTGGAAAACTGTTTTCCAGTCCTTTACTCTGAGGTGGATTTCCTGCATGCAGCAAAATGCTGGATCCTGTTTATGAATCCAGTCTGTTAGTCTATGTCTTTCTATTGGGGAATTGATGTTAAGAGCTATTAAGGAATAGTGATTGTTGCTTCCTATTATTATTTTTCTTTTCCTTTCTTTTCTTTTCCTTTTTCTTTTCTTCTTTTCTTTCTTTCTTTCTTTCTTTCTTTTCTTTCTTTCTTTCTTTCTTTTCTTTCTTTCTTTCTTTCTTTTTTTTTTTTTTGGTTTTTTAAGACAAGGTTTCTCTGGGGAGCCCTGGCTGGCCTGGAACTCACTCTGTAGACCAGGCTGGACTTGAACTCAGAAATCTGCCTGCCTCTGCCTCCCAAGTACTGGGATTAAAGGCATGCACCACCACTGCCCAGCATTTCCTGTTATTTTTGATGTTATTTTTATGTTTGTGTGGCTATCTTCTTTTGGGTTTCTTGAAAGAGGATTACTTTCTTGCTTTTTCTAGGGTGCGATTTCCTTTCTTGTTTTGGAGTTTTCCATCTATTATCCTTTGTAGGGCTGGATTTGTGGAAATATTATGTAAACTTGATGTTGACATGGAATATCTTGGTTTCTCTATGGTAATTGAGAATTTTGCTGGATATAGTAGTCTGGGCTGTCATTTGTGTTCTCTTAGGGTCTGTATGAGATCTGCCCAGGATCTTCTAGCTTTCATAGTCTGGTGAGAGGTCTGGTGTAGTTCTGATAGGTCTGCCTTTATATGTTACTTACCCCTTTTCCCTTACTGCTTTTAATATTCTTTCTTTTTGTGTGTGTGTGTTTGGTGTTTTGACTATTATGTGACAGGAGGAATTTCTTTTCTGGTCCAATCTGTTTGGAGCTCTGTTGGCTTCCTGTATGTTTATGTGCAACTCTTTCTTTAGATTATAGAAGTTTTCTTCTATAATTTTGTTCAAGATATTTACTGGCCCTTTAAGTTGGGAATCTCCACTCTATTCTTTATCTATTATCCTTAGGTTTGGTCTTCTCATTGTGACCTGGATTTCCTGGATGTTTTTTTTTTTTTTTTTTTTTTTTTGGATTTGGTTTTTTTGAGACAGGGTTTCTCTGTATAGCCCTGGCTGTCCTGGAACTCACTCTGTAGACCAGGCTGGCCTCGAACTCAGAAATCCGCCTGCCTCTGCCTCCCAGAGTGCTGGGATTACAGGCGTGCGCCACCACCGCCCGGCTGATGTTTTTTGAGTTAGGAGCTTTTTGCATTTTGCCTTTTCTTTGACTGTTATGTCAGTGTTTTCTATGGTATCTTCTGCATCTGAGATTCTTTCTTCCATCTCTTGTATTCTGTTGGTGATGCTTTCATCTATGACTCCTGATCTCTTTCCTAGGTTTTCCAGATCCATGCTTGTCTGCTTTGTGACTTTTTATTGTTTCTTTTTCCATTTTTAGATCCTGGATGATTTTGTTCAGTTCCTTCACCTGTTTGGTTGTGTTTTCATCTAATTCTTTTAAGGTTTTGTGTGTGTGTGTGTGTGTGTGTGTGTGTGTGTTTCCTCTTTAAGGCCTTCTACCTGTTTACCTGTGTTCTCTTGTATTTTTTTAAGGGAGTTATTTATGTCTTTCTTGAAGTCCTCTATCATCATCATGAGATGTGCTTTTAAACCAGAGTCTTGCTTTGCTGGTGTGTTGGGGTAACCAGGGCTCACTGTGGTGGGAGAACTGGGCTCTGATGACGCCCAGTAGCCTTGGTTTCTGTTGCTTATGTTCTTGCCCTTGCCTTTCACCATCTGGTTATCTCTGGTGTTAGCTGGTTTTGCTGTCTCTGACTGTGGCTTGTTCCTCCTGCAAGCCTCTGTGTCAGTACTCGTGGGAGACCAGTTCTCTCCGGGAGGAATTTAGGTATGGAGATCTGTGGTACAGGGTCAACTCTGGGGTGTAGACAGCAACCAGAAGGATCATATCCCCAGCTGTTCCTTGGTTCTTGTGTTCTGATGACTCTGGGAGGGTCCCTCTTCGGCCAGGAATTTGAAGAGAAGTAGTGGCCCTACCTGTGCTCGTAGGTGTGTCGGCACTCTTGGGAGATCAGCTCTTTCCTGGTGGTATTTGTGTATGTAGTGCTGTGGCACAGGATCAGCTCTGGGCACAGATGGAAATTGGAAGGCTCCTATCCCAGGCTGTTCTTCGGTCCCTCTGAGCAGTAGTGGTGGTTTTACCTGTGCTCACAGGCTTGTCTGCACTCCTGGGAGGCTAGTTCTCTCCCAGTGCTATTTGGGTTTGGAGCCCTGTGACACAGGACCAGCTCCGGGCGCAGACAGAAACTGGAATCATCTTAAAGTTTTAAAAATTCTTATTTTATCATACCCCAAGATGTTTTATATTACTTCAGGCTATTGTGAAAGGTGTTGTCTCCCTGATTTCTTTCTCAGGCTCTTCTTTATTAGTACCTCATGGATCGGTCACCAAAACTGACAATATATAAGGATATAAGGTATCGATTCGATATATAAGGTAACAGATATCGATTATTTCCATAAAGAAGTTGGGGAGATCTCATGCTAGTAACTCAATAGCACACCTGAAGGCTCTAGAACCAAAAGACGAAATCACACCCAAAAGGAGCAGATGGCAAGAAATAAAGTCAGGGCTGACATCAATAAAACAGGAACAACAGTGACAAACATGATACAAAGAGTCCATGAAACAAAGAACTGGTTCTTTGAGAAAATCAACTAAGATTCAACAATCTTTATTGAAACTAACCAAGAGGCGGAGAGAAAATAGTTACATTAAGAAAATTAGAGATGAAAAGGGGTCTGTTGCTGTAGACATCTAGAGGACCAGAAGGACATAGTTTAAAGACCTATTGTAGTGGTTGAATATGAATGCCCCCATAGGCTCATATATTTGAACACTTCATCATCAGAGAGTGGCTCTGCTTGAGAAAGATTAGGAAGTGTGGTCTTGTTGGAGTAGGTGTGGCCTTGATGGAAGAAGTGTCACTACTTATAATCTCTAGTGAAATACAAGCAGTGATTAAAAGTTTCACAACAAGCCGGGTGGCGGTGGTACACACCTGTATTCCCAGTACTCTGGGAGGCAGAGGCAGGCGGATTTATGAGTTCTAGGCCAGCCTGGTCTACAGAGTGAGTTCCAGGACAGCCAGGGCTACACAGAGAAACCCAGTCTCGAAAAAACCAAATCCAAAAAAAGTTTCACAACAACAACAACAATAACAACAACAACAACAACAACAATAACAAGAAGCCCAGGCTTAGATGGTTCTAGCACGGAATCCTTCCAGACATTCAAAGAAGAGTTAATGCCAAATTACTCCTCAAATTATTCCATAAAACAGAAACAGAAGGAACATTGCCAAATTCATTTTATGAAGCCACAATTACCCTGACACCCGAATCACACATAACGACCCAACAAAGAAAGAGAATTATGGACAAATTTCCCCCATGAGAACATGGAAGTAAAATTTCTCAACAAAATACTTGCAAATCAAGTTCAAGAATACATCAAAAAGATCATCCACCACGATGAAGTTGGGTTCATCCCAGAGATGCAGGGATGTTTCAACATACATAAATCAATAATTGCAATCCACCATTTAACGAGACTGAAAGTCAAAACCACACGATCGTCTCATTAGATGCAGAAAAGGCCTTTGACAAAATCCAACCCTCCTTCGTGATGAATGTCCTGGAGAGACGAGGGATACCAGGGGACAACTCAACGTAGTAAAGGCAAATTCACGGCAAGCCCATCGCCAGCATCAATTTAAATGGAGAGAAGCTCAAAGCAGTTCCACTAAAATCAGGAGCGATCTTGTCTTTGCAGTCCTAGAGCAACAAGATAGCTAAAGAAGATCAAGGGGATGCAAATTGGAAAGGGAGGGTTCAAACTCCCCCCCCCCGTCCCCCCGAGGTGATAAAAAATATACATAATAGTATATATTTGTGACCCTAAAAAACAAAACAAAACAAAAACTTCTCTAGCTGATAAACACTTTTGACGAAGTAGCTTCTTACAAAAATTAACACACAAATCAGTAGCCCTCCAGTATACATAGGCTCACATAGTATTTTATCTCGGCAACAGACATTCCCAAGACAAAGCAAGGCGGGACGATTCTGCGCACTGTTCCGTGGTGGATGTACTTGATGTGCGTGAAGGGGCAAAGGCACCAGTCTTGGGCCTTCAAGCTGCCTTTCCAGGCGTCCTTTCTCCAGCTGCAAGGGTAGACTGGTGGATAATTAAGTCACTGGCCCGGGTGGCAGACAGGCTGGGCTCCTGGGGTGTTTTGCAGGGATCTGTCCTGGGCTTGCGCAAAGAGCAGATTGAGAAAGAGTTTGGTAATGAGAGCTGCTTGCAGGGAACCCAGCCGGCGCTGAGCCAGGCGTATAGCCGGTGGGGACGGCCTCACCCACACGAGCGCGTTGAGCTCCCTTCCACGCAGCAACTCAGCCTGGCGAGAGCCTCCATAGCCTCTGGGAGGCACAGCAGGGAAGGAAGCATGGTACCCCCAGGAGCTGCAAAGTCCGGCCCACTTCAAGAAGCAGGTGAGGGCTGTGGCCCTGTCAATCACTTCCAACTCCCTCCTCCAAGATCTCCTCCCCGCAAGGAGGGCCAAGCCAATGTAGATTCTAACTGCTCTGACCCAGGAATGGAGCTGTGCTTTTTTTTTTTTTCCATGCGCTGAGTGCTGTTAAGGCTCAAATTTCCATCACTAGTTCTTCTTTTACACTTAGGTGAGTGGCTGCTGTCCTCAAAGGGCTGAACTCCAACTGTGGGAACTCTTGCTCAGAACCTCCTTTTGCACTGGACACTAGGTCTGCCCCTGTCCCCAACCCCAGTTTCCAGACATCCTCGGATTTATTCTCACAGCAAATCTCTTCGTTTAGAACTCGGGGTTCAGAGAGGCTGAGCAACTTACTCGTAGTTGCACAGCTAGCAAGTATCAGAGCCAGGATGCGAACTCCAGAGCCTGTGAGCATTAGGCAACCCTGTTGTCACGCCATGCACAAAGGGCTCTGCTGGGAGCCATGGAGGAGCAGAGGGTCATGAGATAATGGCGTCTAACGTGGCCCTGTCTAATGAAGGCAGAGTAGAGGGAATGGTAAGGCTGAGATCATCAGTACTACGGAGTGGGTCTCCAGGGAGCCTGGGTGGCAACTGTGAGGGTTCAAAGGGCAAGGGGTGAGCACCCTGAAAACCCAGGGACTGGAGAAGTGGATCATATAGAATAGGAAGAGCATCCACAGGTGTTTCCACGTGGGACTGACATGAACAGGAAACCTAGTGGTAGTTATGTGCCCCAGCCCTAACATTGGCACATATAATTCATCCGGTAGCCCCAGGCAACAGATATTGCTATTATTTTTAATTTACACAGCTAGCAAATAATAGAGCCAAATGTAGACCCAGGCTTCCACAGGGCAATTGGAGTTTGACTGTGATGTTATACTTTGGGGGACAGCCCGTGCCTCCAGGCTGGGCTCTGGCTAATTGCATCGATGCCTTCCTCATGATCAGACCAGGGTTATGGGTTTCCAGGAGCCAAGGCGGAGTGGCAGAGAGACACGCTTATTCACTTCCTTAGGTTAGGTGAACTTGGCTTGCAGTTGACCTTGTGTTCTTTCAAACTCATCTTCCTGATATGGGGTAAGAGGGCTCAATACCCCCCCCTCCGAATACAAGACAAAAATCACAGCCATTTTCTGTCCTTATCTTGACTCTCTCTGTTGTGTTTTATAGAAAAGAAAAAGAAGGCCAGGGATACGGCTGGAGGAGGCCCGTGCTGAGGCATCCCTTCCCCCTGAGAGACCAGCCATAGTATAGAATAGAGTTTATTTAAGGCATAGGGAGGGGAGTTGAGGGGGGAGAGAGAGAGAGAGAGAGAGAGAGAGAGAGAGAGAGAGAGAGAGAGAGAGACAGAGACAGAGAGACAGAGAGAGAGACAGAGACTGGTCATGAACATGTGGAGGGAGAGTGGGGAGGGGAATGGGGAGAAAAGGGCCAGAGAGGGAAAGAGGGTAAGAGAGGAAGAACAAGAAAGAGAGAAAAGGGCAAGCAGTCCCTTTTATAGTGAGTCAGACACACCTGGCTGTTGCCAGGTAACTGTGGGACGGAGCCTAGAAGGAATGTGAACACTCTCTGCCCTCAAACTAAAAACTCTACAGTTTCTAGATGCTGGCAGGTTTTCTCTGTGTAGCCCTGGCTGTCCTGGAACTTACTCTGTAGACCAGGCTGGCCTCGAACTCAGAAATCCACCTGCCTCTGCCTCCCAAGTGCTGGGATTACAGGCGTGTGTCACCACACCTGGCTTGATGCTGTCAGTTCTTGAAGGGGATGATCCAGACCCAGCCAGAAAGCCCTGTGCACGGAGCCCCCACCCCCCACTCCCCACTCCCACCCCCCCATTCCCCACCCCCACCCCCGCTTCCCCTTCCCGAGGCCACCTCATCTTCTCCAGGAAATCTTCGGATCAGAAGAGAGGAAATGACTACTATTAAGAATCTGCTCCCCCTGGGAGCCCCGGCCTCTCTCTTCTTCCTTCCTTAAGTGCTTGTTAAGTTTCCAATGCATTCTGGGAGAGCCAGGAATGTCATCTGAATAGAACTGGGCTTGGGAAGGAGAGACTCATGTCACAAACCTAGAGAGAAAGGTGTGTGGCTGGGATTTTGCAGCCCAGGGGAGGAGAGGTTTCTCATCAGTGCTGTGGGTAGCATGTTCCTCAAATGCAACTAGGCAGAAGATGCCAGTAAAATAAACAGGGCAGTCCCTACCTGTGAGGGGACAGGAAAACAGCATACCATGAAATGCTGGGGGCAAGGAGTGGTGTTTCCTTTCTAGGTTCAGCCTGTGGGGTAGTGGATGCTTTTACTCTGCATCCAACTGGTTGAGAACTAAGCCTCGCTTAATCAGAGGCCAGGGTAGAGTGTACCAAGCCTAATTGTTAAATTCCTGACTTCTTTCTCATGGTGAGCCGAACTCCAGGAGAGGCCAGGACAATGCTTTGCCATGAGTTTCAGATCTCCGGCTGGAAGGTTCAGGCCACGGGGAAGGCTAAAGAAAATGTCCTCTTTGAGAGCTTTGTAGAAGCTTCTGGACATCTCTTTCTGTGTTTTTCCTCATCCTTCCTTCGGTTACAGTGCAAGCAATGGATACAGCAAGGACTAAGCATTTCTGTGTGCTAGAGCTGTCTAACACACTCTGCAGGGCGAGCCAGGCTAAGTATGCAAGTTTTAAGCACAGAGCTTGGTTCATCCTTTGCCTACATGTGAAGCCATGTACCCCATTAAAACAAGATGTGGAATGTTTCTCCCAGGCTCCTCCATGTCTGATCTAAATTGTCACCTTCCCCTACCCTAAGATAGTCACTGTTCAGATTTCTGACACCGAGATATGTTTGCTTACTTTACAATCAATAACTAGAGCCCCAGGAGATTACATAGTCTGTAAACTGCTTGCTACATAAGCATGGTGAGCTGAGTTTTGATCCTAGGAGCCTGCATAAAAAGCTAGGCATTGTGTCTTAGTTAGGGTTTCATTGCTGTGACGAGACACCATGACCGAGGCAACTCTTAAAAGGAAAACATTTCATCGGGGCTGGCTTACAGTTTCAAGGGTTCTGTCCATCGTCATCATGACAGAAAACATGGCAGCCTGCGGGCAGACTTGGTGTTGGAGCAGCCCAGAGTTCTATATCTTGGTCCACGGGCAGCAGAGGGGGAACTATCTTCTGCAGACAGCCGGGAGGAGGTTCTGATTCCACCCTGGGCGGAGACTGAGCGTAGGAGACCTCAAAGCCCACCTAAACAATAATGATGCATTTCCTCTAACACGACCACACTACTCCAATAAGGGCACACCTCCCAAGAGTGCCACTACTTAGAGCCAAACACGGAAGCTCACCAATCTGTGGAAGCCAAACCTATTCAAACCACCGCAGCATGGAATTCCCATGCTGGGGAGGCCAAAACAGTAAAATCCCTAGGGATCGCTGGCCGGTCAGTCTAGCTGGCAAGCTCTAGGTTCCGTGAGAGACGCTGTCTCAAAAATCAGGTGGTTCAGAGCACTGCTGCTCTTGCAGAAAGAGGACCCGCGTTTGGTTCCCAGTGCACACACAGCTGCTAGCAAGCATTAGTCTCTCCAATTCCAGGGAATCCGACAGCCATTTTTTGCCCTCTGCGGGGCACCAGGCATGCATGTGGCACACATACCTACACACGGGCGAACACGTTAAAAATATCTTTAAAAAGTAAGATGAGGAATTCATGGAGGAAGACACTAAATGTTGGCCACCTCTAGACTCCACATGCACATCCAAGCACATATATGTGCACACATGAGAGCACACACACATACACACACACATACACACATACACATATACACATACACACATACACATGCACACATGCACATACACACATGCGCATGCACACACACATTAATAAATAAATTAAGATGATTAAACATAGTCAGGTGTGGTAGTATGGGTCCTTTATCTGAGGAGTAGACAACTGAAGTTGGAAGATTATCACAGGTTCAAAGCCAGGCTGGTCTACATAGGGATTTCCAAGCCAGCCAGAACTATATAATAAGACTCTGTCTCCAATATTCATACAAAAAAATTAACAAATTATACTATTTTTTTGTATTTGGGTGAAATTCAAATAAACATAAGCTCACCTCAGCCTTTTTGAGACAGGGTCTCACGCAGCCCAGGCTGGCCCTGAACTCACTATGTGTGTAGCTGCGAGTGGGTCTTGAACTTCTGATCTTTTTGCTTCCGCCTCCCATACCTTGAGATTACAAGGTGTGACTCACCATGCCGAATTTATCTAGCGTGGGTGCCTGGGCCCAGGGCTTCTTGCATGTTGAGCGAGCACTCTGCTGACTGAGCCCCATCCCCTTTCAAAACCAACCACTTTAAAACGAACAACCCAGTCGTGTTCTGCTCTCCACAGGCCCGTGTCACCAGCAGCCGCCTCTATCTTCAAGACGCTTTCATCGGCCAAGAGGAAGCCTCAGATCCACCCCATGTTTGAACACTGACTGGGTAAGCTGCACAGGGCGTGGCCTTTGGGTGGGGGGTCATACTTCTCCCTGGCTCCTGTCTCTGACATGCCTTGTGCATGGCTTGTGCCAGTATCAGTTCTATAGGTGAGGAAACTATGGTCCGCAGTTAAGTAATCCACCCACGATCGTTCAGCCAGTAAGTAGCCGAACCGCAATTCCTCACGGTGTGGCCCTGGGGCCTTGTTCTGGAAGTGTGAGCCTTGTAGCAGAAGAGAAAACAACTCTAGAGATCGAGGAGACTCGGATTATAGGGTTGCCTGCTCTTCCAGACTGAAAGCCCAAACTCCTGGCCAGTTTGCCTCTTTCTACATCACAGTTTCCCTGCCACACAGTGTAGAACCTATCTTGAGGCGCTATGGGAGGTTTGTCTGACAGTTCATGGAACCCTCTATATGAGCACAATCCTGGCGAGGTTCTCTAAGAGCTTGACTGGGGCCTAATATATCCCGGGGAGAGCTGGCACTCCATTGGGCGGACAGTGGGAATCCTGACCTTGCTCAGCCTGGAGAGCTGCAGGTCCCACCTGGAGGTCACCATGTCCAACACAGACTTGAAGGAGCAAGGCCTTCTAGAGAATCTGTCTCGGGGCCTGCTAACCTACACCATACGAGGAAAGCCTACAGCTCATAGACTGGGGACAGAGCCTTGCGTGGGACAGTTCCGTTGTCACTTTGGAAACCCACTGTCCCAGGCAAGAAGGACTAGAAGGCCAAGGGCCCAGACACGAGAGCAAAGAGGGCTGGTGCTGTGTCAGAATGAGCTCCTAGTATCTCCCCAACAGAACTCTAGTGAAAAGCTATTAATTCCTCTTTAGGAAGTTGGTCTTATACCTTTCCTTCTGGGATCAAATGAGATGTGACTCTGACCCCAGGCGAGCCTGGGGTTTAGGGGACAGGTGTGAACAGATCTGTGAACTAAGGAAAAAAGCAAACGAGGGGTGTGCAGTACCCCCCCCCCCCACAGCAGCTCATCTCTACTCTCCCCTCCGGCACAACATTTTCCTCTTTGGTCTTGTTTAAATCCCGACACTTCCCTTTCCAAAATGCAGAATGTTCCAGAAAGCTCCGTTAGCCCCCACGGGTGATTTATCAGGGCCGTTTCCTGGATGATGGCCTCATTTTTCTCTCAGCAAATCCTGTTGAAACACACTTCTGTCAGCTGCAAACCCTGAATGTGGGAAAAGAGCTGACACACAGGCTCCCGTTTCCTGAGCAGCGCATTCCTGAGTGCGGGTAATTCACCAAGACCAGGAAGCCTCCGGCTGGAGAAGAGGTCACCCTGTGGGCAGGGGCAGCCCTCAGCTGATTGGGGCATGAAGGATCCAGGATTGCCTCAGAAATCCCAACCTGTTCTGCCTGGCTTACAGATTCTCTTGCCAGCCCTGGAAGGGGGGGTGGGGGTGGGATCAACCTCCCTTTCTTATCCACTGACCAGTCACGACAGGCTGGATGTCTCTGGGACATTCCGGAACAGGACACAGCTGAGGTTTGACCCAGGCTTCATGGGTCTGTGGACGCTGGTGAACCGTGAACCGCTTGCTCTGGAGTGACCATCCTGTCCTCAGGCTCTGTAGAAACAGCTCGAGGCTCCCAGCTCCCGCCTTCTTCCTGCTCACGGAGACCTTGACCTCTTGCGGTGCCTCTGTGGAGCTGCAGGGCCGGCTAGGAAATGAGTTAAGGCCCCAGTTCCCACTCCAAGGCTGAGCCCACCCCTTTTTATCCAACCTTCCCAGAGCAGCAAGGGCTATTTTTTTTTTCTCTTTTCTTTCTCCCTCGTCTTTGTAGCATTTCCTGGTTTTCCCAAGCGGAATGACTCACTTCCTTCTCTGGGTTCCCATAATACTCAAAAGGTAATTTCTCTCTATGAGTGGGTTTTATTTTATGAACACTGATTTTATTTTTTTCTTTTCTCTCTCTTGTGGACATGGAAGATGTGCATATTTCTTTTCCTCTTTCTGCTTTTTTTTTTTTTTTTTTTCTGGGAAGCTTGGAGTCCAGGGTGCACATGCTCTCGACCAAGTGACTGCTGGGAGCCTTTAAATTAACTTTGACTCTGTTTTCATCTTCGGCCAAGCCACTTTGGATTTTTATGGTATTGGGGTTTATTTATCAACTTGATTCACTTCAAATTAATTATTTGCATTATCAATTTTATTTGAAAGTTTCATTTACATTTTATCGGTGTGTGTGTGTGTGTGTGTGTGTGTGTGTGTGTGTGTAGAAGTCAGAGGACAATCTGTGGGAGTCTGTTGTCCTCCATTCTATGGGTGCTGGGGACAGAACTCAAGCCATCGAATTTCCTAACAAGTGTCTTTACTCACCGAACCATCTCACTGGCTCAGCAGGAGTATTGTTGGTGATAGAGCTTTCAGAAATAAAATACGTCCATGTCAAGTATGGAGTTTGAGGTGACTAGCCTTGGTTTTCAACTTAACTGTGTCTGGAATCAATTAAAAGGCCAGGTACCAGGTGTTCCTGTGAGGGTTTTCTTGATCAGATTATTTGAAGTGGGAAGGTGGACCCTAAGTGTGGGCGGCATCTTCCGGATGCTTTGCTTTTTTATTTTTTTAATTTTTAATTTTTTAAAAATTTAATTTCTGTATTTTTGAGACAGTGTCTCACTATATAGCCCTGGCTGGCTTAGAACTCAATGTGTAAACCAGACTGGCTTTGAACTCGTAAGAGACCCACCTGTCTCTGCCTCTCTAGTGTTGGACTTCTGTCTAATATTTCTGCCCTGGGAACTGGAGAGATAGCTAAGAGGTTTAGAGCAGTGGTTGCTTTTCCAGAGGGCATGGGTTCAATTCCTGGCACCCACACGGCAGCTCCCACCTGCTTGTGGCTCCAGTTCCTCTTCCGGACTGTGCAAGATCTCGTGACGCACACAGCACACAGACACACGCGCAGGCAAAACACAACAGACTTTTTTTTTTTTTAACAAAACCTAACGGTGGTCCTGACACATCCTCGGTTGTGCACGCATTCTCGTTGTGCCTTCAAGGAGCAGTCGAGGGGTGGAGAGATGGCTCAGTGGTTAAGAGCACTGGCTGCTCTTCCAAAGGACCTGAGTTCCAGTTCCAGGACCCACATGGCAGCTCGCCACTGACTGTTACTCCAGCTCCAGAGGATCTGTGGATACACAGATGAATGCAGGCAAAACCACCAATGCACATAACATAAATAAATACAAGTAGAAAAGTAGTTAGAATTTGGATTTTCTATAAAGGTCCCAGTTTCAGGGCTCCATGCCCTGAAGCCCCGTGACTGTGTCTTCTGTGCCCAAGCTAGCTGTGCATGTACGTGGGTTTTCCCATCTCAACTAGCCAATCTAGAAAACTTCTCACAGAGACACACGGAGGTGTCTTAGTTCTTCTGCTCCTAGACGTTGTGAAGCTAATGATCAATCCCAACCGTCAGAGGGCTAAACGTGAGTACCGGAAACAGGAAGGGATCAGCAAGGGCCAGCACTAGTGGAGGATTTGCTCCACTGGCCATTGAAGTGTCATCTCGTTTAACCGTTGTTATCCCATTCATATCTGTCAGGGGAACAAGGACTAGATAGCTGTTGGTTACTGTTAGTAAGTATTGTAGCCAGCCTTTAGGTCCCGGCCTTCTGGCACCTTAGGGCACTCTTTCTCATGGTATTGTGTTTCTTTTTTTCTTTAAAATTCAGAGGCAGCCAGGTAGCTCTTAGATCTTGTTAGCCCAGCCCACGTTACCTTTTTTGCCCTCTTCTGGCCAGGGCCCTGATGGGAAGGCCATAGCAGGGCTGTTAGGCTCAGCACACACACACACACACACACACACACACACACACACACACACAGTCTCAAATTACCCGGGGTCAGCGGTTGCTGGCTTGGGTGTGAGCAGCCATAGAATGTCATGCAATGTCAACCCTGAAATACATCTTGGGTGGGTTCCAGGGTGACCCAGGGCCAACAGGACATGGAGAAAGCCATGGGAAGTCTGTGAACCACTCTTGCCCCTTCCTGGTAAGCCGGGGTGTGCTCTGGTCTGGAACAGCCTGCTTAGTTGTGACTGTAGGGGAAGAAAGAAGGAAGGAGTTAATTCCTGGCTGGGCCTGTTTACAGGAAGCAACAAGCTTTAGATATTAAAGTGGGCCCCGTGTGGGAGGGGCTGGATCGGCCTTCCAGAGCCTAGGTCAGCAGTAGAAATAGTTTTCTCTTGGCCAAGAATAGGAGAGGGCTTAGAGGATTGTTTAAAGTTTTAGATGTGGTGGCACCAAGCCCACAGGTCTTGTGTGCTACATTCTTCTCCTCCCTCCTCTTAACAATCCTGTTTTTGCTTAAGAAAAGACACCAAATTGGGCTGGAGAGGTAGTTAAGTTGATAGAGCACATTTTTAGCCTACAGGAAATCCCTGAGTTCCAACCCCAACCCTGTGTACATCAGGCATGGTGGTACATGCTTGTAACCCCAGCACTCCAGAGGCAGAGGCAGAAATATCAGAAGTTCAAGGTCACCCTGAACTACACAGAGGGTCTAGGCAGGCCTGATCTGAATGCTAGACACAAAGGGAGAATTTATCCCTGAGTTTCTCAGTTCCCTAAATTTACCAGCTCAGATGGATTCCTTCTGGTATTTGTTTTTGATTTCTGTCTGAAGACATTTTGTGTTTTGTCTTGTGCTCACAAACCCTTTTTTTCTTTTTTTTTTTTTTTTTTTTTTTTTTTTTTTTTTAGTCTTCTTCATATATTACATCCTTACCACAGTTTCCCCTTCCTCTTCTCTTCCGGAGTCCCCCACTTCCCATGTCCCTTCCTATGTTTCCCTTCAGAAAAGAGCAGGCTTCCCAGGGATAGCAACAAAACACGGCTCCCAGCACTTGGGAGGCAGAGGCGGGTGGATTTCTGAGTTCAAGGCCAGCCTGGTCTACAGAGTGAGTTCCAGGACGGCCAGGACTATATAGAGAAACCCTGTCTTGGAAAAAAAAAACAAAACCCAAAACCAAAACCAAAACACAGCATAACAAATTCCAACAAGCTTAGGTACAAACCTTCACATCAAGGCCGGACAAGGAAACCCATCCAGTAGGAGGAAAAGGGTCCTGAAATCAGGCAAAAGAGTCAGAGACAGCCCCCGCTCCCAGGGTTTGAAGCCCCATAAGAACGCCAATCTATACAACCATAACACGTAGGCACAGGACCTAGGTCAGACCCACACAGGCTCTCTGATTGCTGTTTCAGTCTCTGTAAGCTCTGGTTAATTGATTTCGTGGTGTCTGGCTCCTGCAATCTCTGCTTATCCTCTTCAGGATTTCCTAAGTTCTGGCTCTGGGTCTCTGCATCTGCTCCAATTAGTTACTGGATAAAGCTTCTATAATAATAATTGTGCCAGGCTTCAGGTTGTATGTATAGCAGAATATCACCAAAAATCATTTCATTGACTTTTTTTTTTTTTTTTTTTGGCCAGTCATATTTGTTTTTCTTCTAGGTCCCTGGGATACCCAGTCTCTGGTTCATGGCCCTCCAGACAGTGTCAGTCCTGGGCTCCCTTTTGTGGGTGGCATGGGTCTCAAGTTGGACTAGTTGTTGGTTGGCCACTCCCACAAGTTCTGCACCTTTCTACTCCAGCATACCTTGCAGAAAGAACACATTGTAGGTAGAAGGTTTTATGGCTGGGTTGGAAGCCTTGCCTGGCCACAGAAGATGGTTGGTTCAGGCTTCATGTTCCCCATTACTGGAAGTCTTCGCTGGGATCACCCTCATAGACTCCAGGGAGTTTCCATTGTACTAGTTTCTGCATCATTTTTCAAATGTCCCCTAACTCCAGTTGTCTCTCCCAGTACCATCACCCTTCACCCCCTACAACCTGACCCCTCCTGTTCCCATTCCCACCCCCACCCAGTACAGCCATGAAATCTATTCATTTCCCTTTCCCAGGGAGATCCTTGCCTTTTCCCTTGAGTTCTTCTTATTACATAGCCTGTCTGGGTCTCTGTGTAGCATGATTACCTTTTACATGATAGCTAACATCTGCTTAAAAGTGAGTACAGACCATCTTCCACGCAGGATGCTTTGTCCTAGTTCCATCCGTTTGCCTGCAAATTTCATGATGTCATCCTTAAACACAGCTGAGTAGTATTCCATTGTATAAGTACACCACATTTTCTTTATCCATTCTTCAGTTGAGGGATGTTTAGGTTGTTTCCAGTTTCTGGCTATTATGAATAAAGCTGCTATGAACTTAGTTGAACAAAGTGTCCAAATTGTCTGATGGAGCATCCTTTGGGTGTATGCCCCAGGAGTGGCGTAGCTGGGTCTTGAGATGGTTTGATTCCCAATTTTCCAAGAGGGCTGCCATATTGATTTCCAAAGTCACTATACAAGTTTGCTTTCCAATTAGCAATGGAGTCATGTTCCCCTTGCTCCACAGTCTCACCTGCATGAGCTGTCACTTGTGTTTTTGATCTTAGCCATTCTGACAGGTGTAAGGTGGAATCTCAGTCATTTTGATTTGAATTTCCTTTATAGCTAAGGTTATTGAACATTTTTAAAAGTGTTTCTCAGCCATCTGAGATTCCTCTATTGGTCTTCTCAGAACTATACACCATTTTTAAATTGTATTTGTTTTTTTGATATCTAGTTTTTTGAGTTCTTTATACTGGATATTAACCCTCTATTGGATGTGTTGTTGATAAAAATGTTTTCCCATTTTGTAGGCTGCCATTTTGCCAAATGATGGTGTCTTTTGCTTTACAGGATCCTCTTAGTTTCATAAGATCCCATTTATTAATTGTTGATCTAGTGCCAGTGCTATTGGAGTTCTATTCAGGAAGATGTCTTCTGTGCCAGTGCGTTCAAGGCTGTTCCATGCTTTCTTTTCTATCCATGTAGTGTATCCAGTTTTATGTGTGAGGTTTGATGTGTGCCATAAGTTTTAGTAATGTTTCTTTTACTAAATGCCCTTGCATTTGGGACATAGATGTTAAGAAGTGAAATGCCATCTTGATGGATTTTTCCCTTGATGAATATGATATGTTCTTCCCCTAGTCTTTGAATTAATTTTGGTTTGAAGACTGTTTTGTTCAATATTACAGTGGCTACTCCAGCTTGCTTACATTTACATGTTACTCTTCATTATTGAAGGAAGTCAGGACAGGAGCTCAAACAGGACAGGATCCTGGAGGCAGGAGCTGAGCGCAGAGGCCGTGGAAGAGCGCTGCGTACTGGCTTGCTCCCCATGGCTTGCTCAGCCTACTTTCTTACAGAACCCAGGACCACCAGCCCAGGGTTGGGACCACTCCCAAAGGTCTGGACCCTCCCTCATTGATCACTAATTGAGAAAATGCCTTACAGCCGGGTCTCATGGAGACATTTCTTCAATTGACTCTCCTTTCTGTCGGATGACTGTGGCTTGTCTCACGTTGACACACAAAACCAGCCAGTCCAATTTCCTTCACTGTTTGTTTCCTGCCTTACTTTAAGGGGTGTGTTTATTTCCACTTTAAGGACCTCTATCAACTTCATAAAGTCGGTGTTAGGGTCATTTCTTGTGCTTCAGCTGTGGTGGCGTAATCAGGATGTGGTAGGGAAGCTGTGTTCTTTCTGGTGGCACCATATTGCCCTGGCAGTCGTTGATCGTGTTCTTACCCCGGCATCTGGGCATTTGGAGTTTGGAGTGATTATAGGTCTGGGTGCTAATTCCTGAGTTTGTCCTTGTTGGATGGGTGTTTTGTTCCTTGGCTTCTGTCTCCTCTTTGGTCTTCTGGTCTTTGTGGCCTAGATTTCTTGTAGTTGGTGCGACCTCTGGTTCAGCAGGGAGTCTCCGGCAGGCTGGGGCTGGACTTCTGGTGGCCAGCTTCTCCTTTGGTCAAACAGGCGGTCTCTTCCCGGGTTGGGGAGTGGAACATGGTCATGAGAAAAGGAGTAAGGATTGGGGGTGGTGTGTGTGGCACACTGAAAAATGAAGGAGGTCTTTGTTGGGGGGGTGTATATCTACGGTTCTGGCAGCCAGTGTAGTCTCTACCCGAGTTCACCTGTTTTTCTGGCTGTGTATTCTGCACCTGAGTAGTAGATATCCTTCTGTGTAGGGGCAGGGCCACAGGTAGTAGAGCAGGAAGAAGTTTCAGCTGCTTGGGTCTTTTGGATCTGAACCAAGGGTTCAAGGGTTCCAAGGGCAGGTGGGGCTCTTACCTATTCTAACTGGTGTGGCCTACAGAAAACTCCAGAACTGTGGAATCAGATCACTTTAATTGTTCTTTCTTTCTTTCTTTCTTTCTTTCTTTCTTTCTTTCTTTCTTTCTTTTTTTTTTTAGGTTTTCAAGACAGGGTTTCTCTGTGTAGTCCTGGCTGTCCTGGAACTCACTCTGAAGACCAGGCTGGTCTTGAACTCAGAAATCCTCCTGCCTTTGCCTCCCAGGTGCTGGAATTAAAGACGTACGCCACCACCACCCGGCTTAATTGTTCTTTCTTATTTGATGGGCATTGTCACAAGCAAAGATTTTAAAAAGCTCCGGTGTGCCGGAATGATGGTGTCATGGAGAGCTTGTTCTTCCTAGGTACCGCTAAGGTTCTAGACTACCCCTGGGCTCACGGTACTTTGTTCTACGTGTAGGTGACAAATGGGTCTCCAGATGTGTGTGTGTGTGTGTGTGTGTGTGTGTGTGTGTGTGTGTATGTGTGTGTATTTCTGGCTTTCAGAGCTTCTGCTTCTGACTGGGTGTTTGTCGATGAGGACTCTCTTTACTGCAGCTGGGTTAGTCTCTTCCAAGTTCCCCTGTTGAACTCAGACTCCCAAAGGGGTGGAATTAGGAGGTGGGACCATTGCACCCTCCTCCTAAGGTATTAGGAGGATTAGGAGTATTAGGAGTATTAGCAAGGTATTAGGTCCCTGTAACTATTTATAAGGGGCTCATCCCTTGTAGATGGGATGAGCCCCTTATAAATAGTTTCCCATCATGGAAAGACCAAGCAGAAGGCACCACCCATGAGATAGTTAGCAACTCTCACCAAAAGGCCCTGTTAGTACCTTGACTGTGCACTTCCAGCCTTCAGAACAGCAAAAGATGTGTGTTGGTAGGTTATAAGCCTTTGACTGGTGCATCATTTTTTTCTGATAGAAGAGATTGCATACTTCTCCCCTCCTTCAGCCCATAGATATCACCCCTTGTAGGATTCCCCTCTCCTGCTGAATCCTCTGCTCCCTCGTGGGGATTCATTCTTCCTCAAGGCAGCTTACTAGTTGCATGGTCTCACGTGATTGTAGCTAGCTGCATGTCCCTGCATGATTGTAGCTAGCTGCATGGCCCTGCATGATTGTACTTCATGGTCCCACGTGAGTATAGCTAGTTGAATGGTCCTGCATGCATTGAACAGTTTGACTTTGCGAGTCTGTGAACCGGTTTTGATATCAGTTGTCCCTGCAACCCGGAGATTTATCATTCTGGGAAGAGACCAGCTCTGTGGAGGTCTGCCTGGCTTTCTCAGACACAGCAGCTCCTTTCCCTGTAATCCTTTGTGTAGCTCCTGCCTCCTGCCAGAATCTGGAAACCACAGAAAGTTTCACTTAGGGCTGTATCTTTAACACCCACCCCAGCGGTGAGGCACAGCCATGGCTAACACACCTGTCAGGCTTCGTAGCTTGCCTGCTCAGTTTAGATTTTTTTCTTTCATGAAGGGAAAGGAAGCCCAGGTACACTCTAATTATGTGAGTAACATAATCGACAAAGAGTTTGACTAACTACCATGGGCTAAAGATGGGTAGGAATCCGCCACAGGCCACTCAGGTGGCATATCTCAGAACAAAGACCTTGGTCCTCTTTATACCAAAGCTTTTGTTTCCACTGCAAGCTGCATGTGCAGGAAAAAAAATTCTTATTTGGGATGAGAGGAAGAGAGAAGAGCACTTGTTTGGATCCTTTGCTCTGCTCTCTGTAGTTCCTGTTCCGCACACGAGTCCTTGAAGAACAAGGCCCCCTACAGACAGGGGCAGCATCCGTGTTGATCTCGATCCACTCTGTGCTCTCCTGAGCCTTCCATGGCGCCAGTTTATCTGCACAATGATCCTTCCGGGTGGGAATGATTTTAATCTGTTTTCTTTCTTTCTTTCTTTCTTTCTTTCTTTCTTTCTTTCTTTCTTCCTTCCTTCCTTCCTTCCTTCCTTCCTTCCTTCCTTCTTTCTTTCTTTCTTTCTTTCTTTCTTTCTTTCTTTCTTTCTTTCTTAATAGATGCTGAAACTGAGGTCAAGTGATTCTCTGGAGCCAACCACCCAGGAAATAGGTCTCAGAAGCCAGCGCATCACCCTCGGGCTATGCTGGATCAGACCTTCAAGTCTAAGAGATAGCCATCTCTTGGTACATCTTTCCTGGGCAGCTCCTGGAGCAGGTAGGTGTTAATGCTAAGAGGGCCTAGCAGAGGAGGGATTAAAGATTTGTTGTGGTTTGTCACTTATTTGTGGCGTGTTGGCCAGGTGCCAGTTCTCTTAGTAACTCTGCATTTATCCCATGTATTTGATTTGCCTGGCGCACCTTTGCCTCTGGTACTAGATTTCTTCCCATTTTATAGATCAGACAACTTAGGCTTTACAACATACAGAGCGCTCTTAAATGGTTGAGTCTGAATTTGAATCCAGAGCCGTTCTCTTGCTGTGTGGTGGGATTAGAATATGCCACAGGCAGACAATCGTTTGGGTGCTGGTTGCTTTGAGAGAGGAAATGCCAAGGAGCGGGGGGGGGGGGGAGATGGGCAGCGTAGGAAAGGAAGCCAGAGAGAGGGTAGCCAGCCAACCATTGCTGACTGAATTCATGTGGTAATCCACGGCCCTAGTCTGATATCATCTCTGGGAATGGGCCCGGAGCACCCGTGAGAAACAGCACATCTATTGAGCAATGCAGCCTCGTGTCTTAGGAAATGGAAAATTCTGAAAAGGAATGTTCTAGGGGGTTGGAGAGGCCGACTCGCAGGCCCGAGAGTGTCGTTTGTTCACTGGTCCCGGTTGGTCCCTGAGACCACTCTGCCTCCTCCTCTACTCAGAGCCCTGGTTGGGATTGTTTTCTCTTTCTTCCAGTGTCTGTGAAGCTCCCCACTGCCTGTGACAGTCTCCCCCCCCCCCCGACCCCTGTGAAGATTGCGCCGAGTGGGGGCTTTATGACTAGTGTCCATTTTTAAATTTTTTGAGATGGGGAAGGTCTTACTTTGTAGCCCAGGCTGGCTCTGAAGTGGTAACAGATTTCCATTCTTAGCCTCCCTGATGCTGGGATTGCAGGAATGCACCACCAGCTGGCCTCATTACTGAAAGGCCAGCAGACCTTGAGGGTGCTAGGCTCAGGGGCAGGCTATCTCAAGGAGAAGCGTCTAGATAAACCAGAAAGAGACCTAATCCTACATATGACCAGGTTCCAAGGCTCTGGGCCACACAGTATTCTGACTAGAGCATTCTTGTCGACAGGTGTGAATCATGGTCAGTGTCTTGTCAGCCAGCACAATGATCCTCCCCTGTCCACACCCTTTGTCTTTTCTCTCCCATAGCTGGTAGGAAGTTCGATATCAAAGACTTTTCTTAAAACAGTCCAGTAACCCTTATGGGGAATTGACCCCCCCTCCCCACAAGTCTCAAGAGATATTGATTAAAAGAAAAAAAATGGATAAAAAAGGTTTGGAGCCTGAAACAAGGACCAGTATCCCCAGGGCAGCTGTGTCAAATGACGAATTTTTGGCCATATGGATCAGGTTTCTAGAAAAACTTATCCAGGAGACAGAGCCCAGCTCCAGGAAGCAGGGCGCTAGACAGATTGGGACCCTGTTTTTCTCTACTCCAGTGGGAGGGAGGCAGATAATCATTTAGATGCTTATTGCGACAGGTGCCCAGGCCTGAGGTTGAGACAGCCAGCCTCAGGTGGCCTGGATGCGAAGGTGGCAATTATGAAGGTTGCAACATCAGGAGCTAGAGACAGGATAGGTGCCTGGGAGCCCCGGCTAGAAGGCACCGCAGGACCCAGCCCTTAGCACACTCACTGTTGCCCTGTGGTCTTGGAAAACCGAGGGCCCAGGACAAATTTTAGATGCGATTCTTCCTTCTCAGCTACTCCACGAGACCTTGGCATGTCCAGGATGGTGGTAGAATAGATGTCTGGTACAATCATGTCACAGGGTGGACCACCCAGACCAAGAGGAACAGGCTGTCCCCTGGGAGTGAACAAAAGAAAAGAGAGTTTTCATAGGTCATAGGTCCTTGCTACATATTTGATCCCAGTATGGTCTCACTCGGGATCTTGTCTTGGTCTTGCTTGTGTCCAGTTCTGCAAAGAAGAGAGATTTAGACTCTATTTCTTAAGGCTGGAAGTGGTCATACCTATGAATTTCTATCAGGATTAGTGAATTTTGTCTGTCTACTATCTATCTATCTATCTATCTATCTATCTATCTATCTACCTATCTATCATCTATTGGTCTTTTTTAGTTACCATCTTATTTGGGTTTAAAAAGAAAAAACAAAGGTGATTGCAACTCACAAAGCTGCCAAATCACTTTACAGTGAATCAGTAACAACGGATTAGCAGAATCAACCTGCCCTACTTCTTATGTCTCTGTCCAAATCGTAAGCTCTCTAAGCTCAAAGTTTCCATTTAAAGCAGACTTGGCGATTTTCACGAATGACCCTTGCTCAAAAGCAAGTCCTGATAGCTTTGTCAGGAGCTTTGTGAGCCTTTAAAGAAGAATCCAAGGCCAGCCTTCTAAAAAGCAAGGAGTGAATCTCTTGTGTATGTGTTTACTTTGTTTTATTTCTCTCTCTGTCTCTGTCTCTGTCTCTGTCTCTGTCTCTGTCTCTGTCTCTGTCTCTCTGTCTCTGTCTCTCTCTCTCTCTCTCTCTCTCTCTCTCTCTCTCTCTCTCTGTGTGTGTGTGTGTGTGTGTGTGTGTGTGTGTGTGTGTGTGCAAACGAGCATGTTTTGCACATGGAGGCCAGAGGCTGATGTTTGGAATTGTTCTCCATCAATGTATCAACGTTCTACTTGCTTACTGAGGCAGTGTTTCTCAGTCAAATCCAGAGTTCAACAACGTGAGGTACTTGGCTCGGCAGGTTGCTGTGGGAATCCCATGTCTCTGACAAGGCTGGAATAACACAGACTGGAGGCCACACACACACTGGACATTTATATGGGTTCTGAGGATCCAAATTTTGGTCCATGTTTGTGTGGTAAGTGCTTTAAACATCAACCCCGCCCCCAGCCCTATTTTGTTTGGTTTGGTTTTATTTGACAGAATCTTACGTAGATCAGGCTGGCTTTGAATTTGTCAGGTAGCTGAGGTTGGCTTTGACTTCTTAATTCTTCTGCCTCAGCCTCTAAAATGTTGGTCGTATAGTCGCATGTCACACACCAGCGTGCACCTGACTCTTTCTATTAAATTTGTCTTTTTTTTTTTTTTAAAGACAGAGTTTCTCTGTGTAACAGCCCTGGATTCTCTGAAACTTGCTTTTGTAGACCAGGCTGGTCTCAAACTCACAGAGATCCACCTGTCTCTGCCTCCTGAGTGCTGGGATTAAATCAGGTACCACCACACCCAGCTGCCATTTCATTTACTTCTTTTTTTTTTAAATGAAAATCTTTAATTTTAAGAACTCTGTTTATTAGTCTACATGCTTAGATTTCCTTTTCTTTCTTTCTTTCTTTCTTTCTTTTTTTTCTTTCTTTCTTTCTCTCTCTTTCCTTCCTTCCCTCCTTTCTCTTTTTTTCTCTCTCTTTTTCCTTCCTTCTTCCCTTCCTCCTTCCCTCCCTCTTTTCTTCCCTCCCTCCCTCCCTCCCTCCCTCCCTCCCTCCCTCCCTTCCTTCCTTCCTTCCTTCCTTCCTTCCTTCCTTCCTTCCTTTCTCTTTTCCCCTACGAGTTTGAATAAGATGTCATGTTCTTCTTCTTTTTTTTTGGATTTGGTTTTTTTCAAGACAGGCTTTCTCTGTATACCCCTGGCTGTCCTGGAACTCACTCTGTAGACCAGGCTGGCCTCGAACTCAGAAACCCGCCTGCCTCTGCCTCCCAGAGTGCTGGGATTACAGGCGTGCGCCGCCACCGCCCGGCTAAGGTGCTGTGTTCTATCAAGCTGTCATTTCCTTGGTGCTTTTCTGAGGGGATGGAGATTTGGGTGAGCAATGTGCAAAGCAAGACAGACCTGACTTTTCTTCTCCCTTTGAGCAGTAGAGCCTTCTGCTCTCTGGGGACATGGAAGGGAGCCTATGGGACCCAGTCAGTGTTCTTTCTTTGTGACACACAGCTAGAACACAGTTCTCCTGGAACTGCTTCTCCCTCCCAGGCTGCTGAGACAAAATGTGGAGCTTCAAGCACGGGGTTGACAGTGGGTGCTCAGCAGCACTCTCCTCCTTGCCTGCCTCGCCTCATCACCATGGCAACCCATCCTTTCCCATTCCGGTCAATCTTAAGATGCCATATTGATTTAGTAACACTTTCCATTCATGTCTGTTTGAGAGTTTGATGGGTTTGGTAGGGACCAGCACTGTTTGTAGGTGGCACTGTGACTGTATGTACGAATCCACTCATTTCTTTATCCTGAGGCTCCAACTGACGGTCATGTGCATGTCCAGACATCAGGTAACTACACATTCGTAGGAACAACCTGCCCTGGTTTCCTTTTCTAATTGCGGCAATGTTTAAACCTGAAAGCAAACAAATCCTACACCTTAGCATTGGGGGACGTGGTGGTCCGAGTAAGCACGGCCCTCATAGGCACATGTATTTGAATGCTTTGTCACCAGAGAGCGTACATCTTTGAAAGGATTAGAAGGATCAGGAAGTAAGGCCTTTTTGGAGGAAGTGTATCACTGGGGGAGGGCTTTGAGGTTTCAGGAGTCAATGCCAGGCCCAGGTCCTTTCTTTCTCTTTGCCTAAGGATCAGGACGTAGGTCTTTGCTACTGCACCAGGGCTGTGTAAGCTGCCATGATCCCACCATGATAGTATCAAACTAACCCTCTGGAAAGTGAAACAAGCCCCCTATTAAAGGCTTTGCTTTACATGAGTTGTGTCGGCCGTGGTGTCTCTTTACATCAAAAAAAAAATAGTGACTAGGGCAGTGGGTGTGACAGGATTCATGGTTGTCAGCTCCATCACATCTGGAATTAACTAACAATGAAAGTGGCTGGGTATGTCTGTGAGAGATTTTGAGTTACTTGGGTCATTTGTGGTAGGAAGACCCACCCTAAATCTGGACCACACCTTCTAGTGGCAGCCTATGTAAAGGCTACGGAAGAAGCACTTTCTTTACCCACTTGCCCTAGCTCTCACTGGGACATTTATTCCTTTGTTGGCATTAAAGCCTTTTTTCATTAAAGCCCTCCCCCTTTTTTCTGAATTCTGGCATATACTGAACACCAGTTGACATATCCACCCTTGTGGACTAGACAAGTACTGGATTCTCAGATGTTCTCTTGGTAGACAGGCATTGTTGGACTAGCTGGACCACAGCCTGTGAGCCACCATTTTCTATCAATTCTGTTCGTCTAGAGCAGTGGTTCTCAACCTTCCTAATGGTGCAACTTTTTAATACAGTTCTTCATGTCACCCACCCTATCATAAAATTATTGTATTGCTTTTTTTTCCTTTTCTTTTCTTTTCTTTTCTTTTCTTTTCTTTTCTTTTCTTTTCTTTTTTCTTTTTTTTTTTTTGGTTTTTTTTTTTTTTGAGACAGGGTTTCTCTGTATAGCCTTGGCTGTCCTGGAACTCACTCTGTAGACCAGGCTGGCCTCGAACTCAGAAATCCGCCTGCCTCTGCCTCCCAAGTGCTAGGATTAAAGGCGTGCGCCACCACGCCCGGCTTTGTGTTGCTTTTTTCTTAACTATAATTTTGCTACTACATAATGTAAATATCTGATTGGCAGGATATCTGCTGTGTGACCCCTATGAAAGGGGGTTGTTCACCTCCCAACGTGGTCTGGACCCACAGGTGGAGAACCACTGCTCTAGAACTAATACAGGGGAATTCAGGAACAGTTCTGCTTAGAGACTGTGATGGACTATGACCTGGGTTGCAAAATGACAGAAACTCTTTCCTCTAAGTTGGTTTTGGGCCACAGCAAACTAGAACAGAAGGAGCCAAAAGGAGGTATGTTGTGGAAGTAGAGGGTAGAAAACATCCAGAGAGACAAATACCATCTGTAATTACATTACTGTTTAGGTAGTGATAGCTAAAACATGTATACATCAAGAGAGTCTCACCATGAACTGTGTTCAGTCTCCGCCTCCCTCTCTCTTCTCTCTCTTTCCCTCTATCTTCTCTCTCTCTCTGTATGTATTATGTATGTATGTATGTATGTATGTATGTATATAGATGTAGAGGCCAGAGGTCAAAGCTTGGGTATTGTTCATCAGAAGCTATCCATTTTTTTGGTGGGGGGAGACAGGATCTCTGAGTGGCCTGGAATTTGGCTGGCCTATGAGTTCCAAGCATCTCTCTCTGCCTCCCCACTGCTGAGGGACACTGCCTCCTTTGTTAAGATTTTAACTATGGAAGTTGGGCAGTGGTGGTGCATGTCTTTAATCCCAGCACTTGGGAGGCAGAGGCAGGCGGATTTTTGAGTTCAAGGCCAGCCTGGTCTACAGTGTGAGTTCCAAGGCAGCCAGGGCTACACAGAGAAACACTGTCTTGAAAAACAAACACACAAACAAAAAACCCTCAACCAAACAAACAAAAAAAGATTTTAACTCTGGGACCTGGGGATCAAATGCAGGTCCTTGGGTTTGCACAGCAAACATGTTACTGACTGATCTACCTCCATTTCCTACTATGTATCCATATTCTTGATCCGCAGTTGGTTTGTCGTCAACTTTGGAGGGTTGGCTGCTGCCCAACTAGCAGCATGCCAAGAGCAGTGACTGACTTTCAGTGAGTACTTCCTGTGTGAGCACAACAGTGCTGTGTGCTTACAGTGGGCTCAGTGCTTTTCAGTCCTCGTGGAATATTCAAACCATATATATATACATATACACATACACATACACACACATACACACACACATACACACACACACACATACACACATACACATACACACACATACACATACACACATACACATACACACATACACATACACACACATACACATACACACATACACACACACATATACATACACACATACACATACACACACATACACATACACATACACATACACACATACACACATATACATACACACATACACATACACACACACATACACATACACACACATACACATATACATACACATGCATATATGTGACCATATATGTATATATAAAATGGCCAGGCCCCACCCAACAGTCATGAAGTCAGAATCTATGTTGGGCCCAGACACTGAGATGACTCACAAACTCGTCAGGCGATTTGGAGTGAAGTCACTGTCAGGATCCTCACATTGACTCAACTTTCCACTGTCCCTGTGAGGTGGTGCCAGTGCACACCCCGCTTTTCAGGTGCAGATGTAAAGAAGCAAACCTTTTATGGGGACCTGAGCTCCTTCCTGCACTCTATTGCCCTGGGAATACACCATAGTCTCTGAGAAGAGGGGTCAGGAGGAGTGAATGCCATGAAAGATTCAGGGCCTGCCCTGAGGCCATTGCTGGGGTTTGAATGTGGGGTGCCCTTCCTGTGCTTATGTGTTGGGAATTTGGCTCCAAATGCAGCCGTGCTGGGAGGTGGGTCCTGTGCAAGGAGATTGGGTCGTGAGGCCCTGCCTTGGTGAATGAATGCATTCATTCACGGATTAATGGTTTAACAGATTAATTCATTTGAGGATTAAGGGATTAATGGATTATTGGGGGGTGGAAATGTTATAACATTTACTTTTGTGTTGGGGGTGGGTGTGGTTCAGTCTCTAAAGTGCCTGTTGTGTAAGCTTGAGGAGCCGAGTTCGGATCTCCACTAATCACTTAAAAGCCAGGTGCTGTGCGTGTGTCTGGAACCGCAGCACTGGGAGGAGCCTGAGACGCCAACCAGCTGGTCTCGCTGAAATGGTGAGCTTCAGGTTCAATCCTGCCTCAAAAGATAAGAAGAGGCGTGTTCGAGGAAGTTATTACATGTCGACCTCTGGTCTACATTCACAACTACACACATGAATGTATCGTACCATCCACATGGAAATGTATAATACCCCCCTTTCTCTCTCTCATAGAATAAAATGCTTAGAGTCTACCTCTGAGAGCCAGTTTGTTCCGCTGTACTAGACAATGCCCTTGGGCATGTCGTGGGACAGCAGGAAGGCCCTCATCAGAAGCCAAACCGATGCCGGGACCAAGCTCCGAGAACGCCGCTGCCGGAACCCCAGTTCTTCATGAATGACACGGGCTGCCGTACGCAGTGACGGCATCAGAAGCCGGACTGTGACACTCACCCACTCAGGTTTCACGAAGTAGGACCAGGAGGTGAGATGCTTGGTCCTCGTCTAGTGGACGGTCATTGAAGTGTCACCATGGCTTCTCTGAAGAGCCCGCAGAAACCATCCTGTTCCACGGTGAGCGTCCCAGCACGGGAGATGCTTGTGTGGTGCTGGGCTTCAGAAGGGATCATGGCAGGAGGCACGCGTGAAGCCCGGGCTCCTTGTGGACCGCCATGCCTCCTCCTGCTTCCGTTGTTGAGTTCCGGTGATGCGATGGTGCTTACCCCTCTCCACAGCCATGCACTCATTTCACTCACTGTCTGGTCCGGATTTTATAGACAACATTCTTTTGGAATAAAATTGATGCTTAAAACAAACAAACAAACAAACAAACAAACAAAACTCATCCGCTTCAGGGATGGTTTAGAAAGAGGGGTAACAACATATATATTGCAAAGTTCCGTATGATCTATTTCCTTTTTTTCATTTTTCTTTTCTTGTCTCAAGTTTATTTGTAAAAACAGCATAGGACACTTGTCGTCTGCAAAGTGTGTGGGTGGGTGTGTCCCAGTAGTTCATCTGTCTTCACACTGGCACGAGCCTTTTCTATGGGGCGGTCACAGGGGCCTGTGCACCTTTGAGAGCCTGAGCTGGAGCTGAAGCCTGGGCCTTCGCTGGAGCTGTGGCCTTTGCCTTGGTTTGAACCTTGGGCTTTGGTTGGCAGAGCCTACGCCCTCTGGCTATGTAGCTTCGAATCTGCTTCCCAAGCTTGGGGTGATCGATGAAAATTAGGCGGCTGAGTTTGCGGCTGGGGCCCTTTGGCATCCTGGGCCTGAAGGCCTGAGGCTTCACCAGGGCCTTGATGGCCTCTGCGCGTGCACTCACGGCCTTTGCATTGCTGGCCTGCATCTTCTTCAGGCCTTTCTTGTCGTGTTTCTTAGCAAAGCGCATGTTTCTCAGGAACATGGGGTCAACCCCCTTAAGAGGTTCTTATTTTTGTGACCCGAGGTGTCTTGATGCCATTTCTGTGCCATTTGCGGAACTGGTTGTAGGTGGTGTGTGGTTCCTGGGCTTGGCCATGTCTACACGGTAACCTGAGGCTCCCGAAGCGCCTGGGACTGGAAGGGCGATCTATTTCCTATTAGATCAGCATCAAGACATACCAGAAATAGCCTTCACGTTCACAGCCAAACAAGAGTGGGCTGATATATGTTCTGTAACTGTGACAAACTAGTTGAAGGAATCAACTTAAAAGGAAGGGAAAGTAGTCTCAGAGACCCAAGACCCACTTTCAGAGGTCTCAGTTTAAAGTTACCTCCTGTGGGCAGAAGAGCATCATGATGGGACAGTGTGATATAACATAGCTGCTTCCCTTATGGGCAGTGTGATATACCATAGCTGTTTGCCTTATGGATGGTGTGATATACCATAGCTGCTTACCTTATGGATGGTGTGATATACCATAGATGCTTACCTTATGGATGGTGTGATATACCATAGCTGCTTACCTTATGATGGACACTTTGATATACCATAGCTGTTTACCTTATGATGGACACTTTGATATACCATAGCTGTTTACCTTATGATGGACACTTTGATATACCATAGCTATTTACCTTATGGCAGAAAGATAGGTCAATATTTCTCTCAAGGGCACCCTTCCAATGACCTAACTTTCTCCTACTCAGGGTTGTACTAGTTTCCAGTACTACCACAGGCTGAGGACCAAGCCTTCAGTCCATGGGCCTTTTGGAACACTGGAAACTATCATCTGATTGTGGTGGCCCATACCCAGAATGCCAGCACTCAGGAGAAGACCAATGTGAAAACCCATTCAGAGAAGTTTCATGACCCATGTAAGGTTGCACAGTGAACTGAGAAGATGAAGCCGGTTAGAAACAGTCGCCTGAACTCTGACCTATAGCCTCTCCTTCCACCTTCCTCTCTCTACCTATAAACCTTGGACAGCAAAGCACTTTCTAGCTTATTCCCCAGTGAGTGTCTTTGCCCCAGCTTGGTTAGCAACTGGTCTGGAAGCTGAGTCAGGATGGCTGGGACTCAGGCTGTGGCCAGAAATCATGTGATGTCTAGACCCCTCCCCTACTGCCCTAGGCTCTTTTTTTTGAAACACATGGAAAAGGGTGAGGATGATGGGCTTTCCTCAGGCTGCAGATGTTTACTGGGTCAGGCTAACTGATTGCAAAATGAGGATTGGGAAAGGGTGGAGGGGGCGGGGCTCAGGATCTTGAGGCTGTGATGGGATCCCAGAGGACAGCCGGAGCACCTGCTGGGTTTTGGTAAGCAGCACTCTTCAGATCCCATTTTTTTCCGGGACAACCCAGGTTCAAGACCACAGCCCTTAGAGCAATGCCTGGTGCCTGGATAGCACCCACCGTGGGTAGGGACGTCCTGCCTTATGCTCGGGAACCCCGCTCTCGCAGGACACAACCGCATGTGTCCCTGCTATGGCACCAGGACCTATCAGCCACCTAGCAAACCGCAACTGGCTTCTGGACCTCCTAACTCTAACTTGGCTTTTTCTATTTGCACAAAAATAGGCCCCCAGGAGACCCCCAGGAGTCCTCATTGAGTGAGCTTCAGAGAGTAGAGATGTCTATCCTTCTCTTCCTGCAACCAGGATGCAGGGATGTCAGGCAAAAGACCAGGACAAAGGGTGGAAGCTGGAGGCAGAGGCACATCCTCTCTGAAGGTAAGAGGCCTGGGCCGGCTGGCCCACTCATCACATGATCCATATCTTTGCTTTCTGGAATTCCTGCTGAATCTCCCTTAGAGAGTCTTGGAAGGAATCCAACGACATGATGGCTAGGCAGAACCAAGCTCTGCCGTTAGTAAAATAGAATTTACCGAATTTATTTATTATTTATTTATTGCTTTCTGTGCACATGTGCATCGTGGCACAAAACACACATTAAGGTCAAAGGGCAACTTGAGGGGGTCAGTTTTCTCCTTCCGCCGTGTGACTCTCGGGGACTGAATGAACTAAGTAAGGTCATCGGGCTTGACTCAGAGTGCCTTTATGTGCTAAGCTACCTCACTGGCTATCTTCTGTTTTTGAGCACAGGGGCAAAAGGCAGAGGCGATGAGCGTCTTTCCTAAGCCTCAGGTTCTTTCTAGTTCATCATTACTGCCAAACCCCGCAGGATTGGAAGGACCATGAGTACTTTGCTCTTAGTTGTCAATGTGAGGAGACGGGATGACTGTCATACAAGGGAGCTAGGGGGCTTGCAGCACCAGGCACGGAGCTCCTAGTGGCTACTTGTTGAGGCACCTGGTATTGTAGCCTAGAAGTTGGGCTCTGGCCCACAGTTCCTCAAGACAGTCATCCTATCCTCAGAAGTGCTGAGATCAGAATACTCATCACTGAGGCTGGGCTTTTCTGGAGAGTCTGCCGGATGTCTCCCACAGCCTTCCTGAAATGTCCCGAAGTGGGTGTCTGTGTAGGCTCAGGAGTACTGTGATTTCTAGCCCAGTAAATGGTTTCCATTCACATGGTTGTTGTGTGGATGGCGAAGCCATTGGTGTGAGGTGTCTCCTTTGTATCATGTCTGGAATAGTTCCGTGCTGATGGGTTGGGTAACAGAAATCCACGTAGACATTGTTTGGGAAACCACAGTGGTTAGAAACAAGAACCCAGGGCCTGAAGAGATGGCTCATTCATTGAGAACACTTGTTGCTTTTGTAGAGAATTCAGCTTTGGTTCCTGCCGCCACCTACATGGTGCCTGACAATTTATAACTCCAGTTCCAAAGGATCTGATGATATCTTTTGGACTCAGTGGACATTCTACACATGTACACATGGGGTATATGTGAACCCAAATGTACACACACATTAAAAAAAAAAAACAACCAACCAAACAACTCCATGGTTTTGTAGCCCTATGGCTTTGGTTCAAATGCCGGATCTGCCTCTTGCTACTCCTTTGATCCTGAGTTAACTTCTGTATTTTGTTTCCTAATCTCCAAAGTTAGATTATAGTGGTGCCTTTCTACTAGGGCTTTTGGGGCACTGAATTGGTTGACTGAATTTTAATTCGTGGTCCATATCTCTGTGTCTGGCACATCAGGATGTATGGATGGATAGGGAGACAGAGAATTTTTTTCTTAAAGAATTGTCTGCGTGCATACAATACAATATATTTTGATGATATTCCCCACTCCTCTCCCTAACTCCTCCTAGATCCATCTTTCAACCCCCTCCTTCCTCCCAATTTTGTCTTTTTATATTTTATGACCTACTGAGTCCAGTTGGTGTTTCTCATATACTCATGGTCACGAGGCCACGTTCACCAGAGGTCACATCCCTAAAGACTGATGACTCTCCCTTCCCCAGAAGCCATTAGACCATCAATAGCTCCTCAGTAAGGGACGGGGACAAATGAGTGCCTTCTTCCTCCATTCTGGAATGTCTACTGGCTCAGTTTTGTGTAGGCGGCCACAGCTGGACTGCAGGCTTTTAATCTCCACCTGCCTTGGATGTTCAGACAGGAATAAAGAAGGGAGGGATAAGCTACGTTCTGTCTTAGGAGATCTGCAAAGTCGGACACAGGCTTGTCTTCTAAATCTACCACATCGGGGAGTATTGTCTTTGCGTAGCATACAGCAAGAGCCCATATGTGGTCTACTGGCTTGTGGTTTGCTCAAACACAGATGTCTTTAAGCTCCGCTGGCAGGCAGTTGCGTTGAGAGTTTCATCCGAGCAGGTGGTGGTCAAGGGTCCAGGCCTCCAGGGGGAATGAACACTGGATCCTGTCCAAAACTGGTTTTGGTTTTGGGCTCTTCTTTAGTCTTGACGTTCTCTGAGCTTTAGTGTGACCGTTGGTAAAATGGAGGCACCATTGACATAGTGCTGGAAACGCCGAGAGTGACATTGTGTAAACAAGGGGCTCTCGTGGGGGTGAAATCCTCAGTGTACTATGTACCTGTCAACTCTGAGACCATTGTCCAGCTTGTTTGCATGGGTACCCATGCCTTGAGCTCCTTGTGTGAAGGCTCTGGAGAACCCCGCATGCTGGAACCTGGCAAGCATGTGATTGATTAGCCATAGGTATTGGTGGGTGCTCTGGTATATGGGAGCCCTTTCATGTGTTGAAAATTACTCTCTAAAGTCCTGTGTGGATGGTAGTTGAGCGTTAGTAGCTTTGGGTAGTGACTGGGTCGTAAGGGCAGAGCCAGACATGACTAATATTCACTGTAGGAGTTGCTTTGTTATAAGAATGAGCTGTCTAAAGCTGTCTTGATCTGTCTCACCATGAGATGCAGTTGTTTTCAACCTTCCTAACGCTGTGGCCCTTTAATACAGGGCCTCATGTTGCGGTGACCTCCTCACTCCCAACCATAAAATTATTTTGTTGCTGCTTCATAACTGTAGTTTTGCTACTCTTAGGTAATTGTGATGTCACTGTTATGGCTCACAGGTTGAGATCTGTTGATGTAATGCCTTTTGCTTTGTTCTAACTTTCTGTGTTCTGGGCTTTTCAGTATCTAGTGCCATGAGCCAAATTGACCCCTAGTCTTTTAACATGTTTGTTGATGTATATTAATTGTAAAAAAAAAAAAAAAGCATTGTTTTCATTGTGACATGCATGTAATGTACTTTGACTAAGTTTCCCTCTCCTCTTCTCTTCCTCTTCCCTGACTTTCCCCACGACTGACTCCCAGACCCTGTGTACAAGAGAGCACGTATGTCACACTCACCTTTCTCATTTGGCCTATATTCCACTTAACATGAGGATCTTCAGGTCTATCCATTTTCAAAACAACGAGGCTCAATCTTATTTTTTCCTCGGATAATCCATTGTGCATATAAAGCATGTTTTCACTTCTGTATCTATCCGTCTGTTGATGGGCATAGCTAGCCTGGTTCTATGACTTGACCATCGTGCTTGGTGGTGATGACAACATGAGGTTGATAACATGCCTGTGACATGATGAACTCGGGATTGAGAACATGCCTGTGACATGATGAACATGGGGTTGAGAATGTGCCTGTGACATGATGAACACGGGGTTGAGAATGTGCCTGTGACATGATGAACACGGGGTTGAGAACATGCCTGTGACCTGATGAACATGGGGTTGAGAACATGCCTGTGATATGATGAACATGGGGATGAGAACGTGCCTGTGACTGATGAACATGGGGTTGAGAACATGCCTATGACATGATGAACATGGGGTTGAGAACATGACTATGACATGATGGACATGGGGATGAGAACATGTCTGTGACAGAATGGACACAGGATTGAGAACATGCCTGTGACATGATGAACATGGGGATGAGAACATGCCTGTGACATGATGAACATGGGGATGAGAACATGCCTGTGATATGATAAACATGGGGTTGAGAACATGCCTGTGACATGATGAACATGGGGATGAGAACATGCCTGTGACATGATGAACATGGGGATGAGAACATGCCTGTGACATGATGAACATGGGGTTGAGAACATGCCTGTGACATGATGAACATGGGGATGAGAACATGCCTGTGACATGATGAACATGGGGATGAGAACATGCCTGTGACATGATGAACATGGGGATAAGAACATGCCTGTGACGTGATGGACACAGGGCTGAGAACATGCCTGTGACATGATGAACACGGGGATAAGAACATGCCTGTGACATGATCAACATGGGGATGAGAACATGCCTGTGATTGTTGACTTGGGAATGCTTCCAGTTTTCATCAAGGGTGGTGTAGCCGGGTCATATGGGGGTTCTACCTTCGGTTTTGTGAGAGAGTCTGATGCTGATTTCCACAGTAGCTCAGCCGTCTGCATCCCCCTCAGGACAGTATAAGGGTCCTTTTCCTTATATCCTTACCAGATTCTGCTGCAGTCTCATATTGTTTTTCTTCAGAACTTCCCTGGTAGTGCTATGCAGGCACAGTGCTGGGGAAGGGACCGAGGCAGGAGTGACACTAAGTCCCCGACCTTCCGTTAGGAGCCTGAGCTCTAACCAAGCCTCTGCTGCTCTGCGGCCTGGCCAAGTCACTCTCCTTTGGGTTCTAGTCTCATCTGCTGTGTGAGAGAAATTGAACACCATGGCAGACTCAGGCCAATCAGGTAACATTTCAAACTGTTTTTCAAGGCACAGGAATCTACAGATTAAGAACAGCAACAACCAGGAGCTTTATACTATATATATATATATATATATATATATATATATATATATATATATACTATATATAGCTTTACCTCTGGAATAAGCATGCCGACTGACCTTGGAACAAGCTAACTTCTCCTTGCCAAGACTTATTTTCATAATCTATGGACTGAGATTCTAGGGCAGATCAGCAACTCCAATGCAGGACACACTGGAATCAACCTGGTATCATGGTGAAAGAGACACGGGTGAAAAGGCTTGCCCCATTCTGACTCAACTGAAGGCTCTGAGCCACACCATTGGGATCATCAACTGACTGTTTAATATGGCTAGTGCACTGTCAGTGTTAGGGGACAGAGTATCCCCAAGGATCCAAAATTCCTCCTCCTCCTCGTCTTCCTCTTTTTCCTCCTCCTCTCTCCTCCTCCTCCTCCTCGCCGCCTCCTCCTCCTCCTCCTCCTCTTCCTCCTCCTCCTCCTCCTCCTCCTCCTTCTCCTCCTCCTTCTTCTCCTCTTGGATTAAGAATCTTGGATTCTTTTTTTTTTAAAGATTTATTTATTACATATAAGTACACTGTAGTTCTCTTCAGACACTCGAGAAGAGGGAGTCAGATCTCATCACCATGTGGTTGCTGGGATCTGAACTCAGGACCTCTGGAAGAGCAGTCAGTGTTCTTAACTGCTGAGCCATCTCTCCAGCCCAGAATCTTGGATTCTTAAATTTTCTACCTTCACCTCCTAAGTGCTGGCATGTGCTGCCAAGCCTGGTTCAGAAGTTTCTTTGAGATTTAGCTTTCTTTGTTTTGGGAAGTTTATGAGATATGATGGTCATAAATGCCCTCAATGCTGGGGCTATCATTCTCTTTGCCAACGGTGTGTGTGTGTGTGTGTGTGTGTGTGTGTGTGTGTGTGTGTATTTCTGTCCATCTCCAGGAACTCCACACCCCCCACTAGACCCCACATATGGGGGGCAAACATGTTATATAATCTTTCTGAACTCTGGGTGGTATGTCCTAGGATTATCTGGAAGTCTTTAGAATGCATCTATGACTGGATGCTACCCAAAGAAGTTCATACAATCTTTAGAGGACAGCGCATCCCTGTTTAAAAATATCTGCCCAAGTGATTTGAAATATGAACACCTGAGTTGAGAGGCATTGGCTTAGAACTTGCCACTGAGCCAGAGAATGCTGTCTGGCCCTTTTCTGGGTAAGTTGCTTATGGTCTGGGATGCTTATGGTGGCCCTTAGGGAGGGTGTCCTCCGAACAAGCTGTTGATGTACCTGGTCTAATTGGTAAGGACGTAGCCTCTGAAGTTACGTAGTCTGGGATTGGATTCCAATTCTGTCTTTATTGGCTAGGTGACTTTGGAAAAATCGTGAACCTCTTATAAACATACTTTGCCTACCTGTAAAATGGGCCCGATGATAGCATTCACTTCACGGGGCTGCGAAGGGTGATTGTATTCTGCTGCACACCCAACCGAACACCACTCAGCACACAGAACGTGGCTGATAGTGTGGGGGAGGGGCCTATACCTTCTCGCCTTCTAGATCCCAGTGTGAAGCTCTGTGATTGGGTGGAGGAGTTTTTCACCTCTGCCCCACTTTGCTCCGTGTCCCAGATTAGTGCTCTTTTCCATAAGTCTTGTCTGCTAAGCCTGCAGGCCTTCCCCGGCTGTGAATCGTCATCACAAAGAGAGTTATTGAAAGTGCAGACCCCTGAGGTCATTTCCGTCCGCCTTGTCTCACCATTACCGAACAGGCCTTGGGTGAAGCCAGGGACTGGGGATTTGGAAACACTTTCCGAGTGTCGTGGTTTGAATCTACAATATTCTCCATAAACTCATGTATTTGAACCCTTGGTTCCCTATGTTTGGCATTGTTTGGGGAGGTTGGGGAGCCCTTTGGAGGTGACATTTATCTGGAGGAAGTGGGGTGAGAGACAGACAGTCACCATTATAGCTCAGCCTTACTTCTGGCCCCGGACCCTCTATGCCAACTGCTCCACTGAACTCGACACATGATCCAGTCGCCACGCAGCTGTCTACCCCCATATCGTCCGTGTCATGATAGACCATATGCCCTTAAACTGTAAGCCAAAATAAGTCACTTCTTGCCAGGTGTTTGTTCACGGCAACAAGAAGAGTAACCTGACCACGTGACTTCCCCTACCGCCGCCGCCCCCAGTACTGGGGATGGAACCAGGGTTCTGTGCGTGCTTAGGGCGGCAGTTTTCTTCTTTTTTTAAAGAAGACCCAAAATGTCTTAAAAATTCAGCCAAACACTGCAATGCCCGTAAGATCACCTCTGTACACAGGTCTACAAATCAGCAAAAAGTCCTTTGTCATATGGAAGTCTAGACTTTTGCTTTGGAAAATACAGCTAACATATTTTCTAATGATTATCATGGAGTCATTGGGATTCTCACGCCAATAGCTTGTTTTCAATAGCTTGAAAAACACATTTCTCAGCAATTCCTATCAGGAGCCAGAGTCTGTTCCCCATTTCTTCGATCTTGGCTCCCAGTCCTTCCCGGCTCTCGTCTTTACTGTTTGGACCAGTTTCCTGAGACCAATGTGGAGGCTAAGAGCCCGTAAGGAGGTACCAAGAAGTCCCAGCAACAGCCAAGCACTAACCACCCACGCTCACAAGTGAGACCATCTCGGTTCTTCTGGCCCAGCTGCCCAGACAGCAAGCACAAGCTAATGTGTTTTCAAGCTGATACAAGGGCAGCAGGAGCGGGGATTTGACGATCAGAAGAACTGGGAGAAATGAGTGGATCTCTGTCAGTTCAACCAGCACGGTGCAGGTTTGTTACAAGGCAATAGATGCCAGGAATCTGTCCATGCTGGGTTTGAAAGACAGCTCAGTAGGAAAAGTGCTTGCAGTACGATCATGAGGACCCGAGAAGCAGGGGTAAAAGACAGGAAGGCAGGTGTGGCATTATGTAATCCTAGGGTCAGGGAGTTTGGGACAGAAGGATCACTTGGGCCCACTGACTAGCTAGTTTAACAGATTTGGTAAGCTCCAGGTTCAGTGAGAGAACATGCATTAAACACACACACACACACACACACACACACACACACACACACACACGCACGCACACACACGCAAACGTACATATATACAAATAATAAAAAAAGAAAAGATTCATGATTTCCCTTCCTTTAGACTCAGAGCCTATATCAACCAGAAAGGTAGCCAGAAGAGGTACATGCAATCTCCCAGTCCCTGGGGAGTCAGATCTGTGCCCCAGGTCAATCTAAGAGGCTGGAAAGTCCCAGGGGGTAGTGGGGGTCACATTTGGCTACTGAGGCCAAGGCAATGTAAACCCCATTTGACCCCTTTGCCTTTGGAAACCTCATCTTCCCAGGGCTTGGAGATCTGAGATTGCAAGTGTGTCCAGCATCTTCTATCTGCACTGTGGCAATACTCCTTCTGTGGCCTGGGGCCTTGGGAAAGCTTGGTGCAATCGTGAATGAGTTAAACGCTATCTGATCATAAGTCAGAGAGAGAGCCTGTTTTCATTTTCAAAACTCTGTGTGTCAGCGGCTCTAATGCAATGTCCAGCAATAGCTTGAGCAAGTGACCGGCAGGGGACATAGGATGCTGTTTACTCAAGATAGCTCCATCACGCAAAAGCGGCTTGCCTAACCGGGTTTGTAAGCGATGGTTACGAGACCACCGTTGCAACAGGGATTGCTCTGGGGGCATGGTCCCAGGAGGGAGCTGGTCCCTTCAGGCCAAATTTGGGGCCCTTTTCTACTTTCTGGAGCTCTGGGGACCCCTGGGTCTCTGGCCATGAGCAGAGCAAACACAGAGTTGGGAAATCCTGATCGAGGTGCCGTGGTCTGGGGAAGGTTGGCAGCAGCCTTCCTGCTACCTTGGAAGAAACAGCCTTGGGTGCTGGCAGAGTTTGGAGATGATTAGGGGCCTGTGGGTATGTCATGCGGGAGGGGTTTGGACACACAGAGAGAAGACTGGTGATTTGGGCTTTTGAAAAGTTCGGTGTGGGTCTGCGGGGCTGGGAACAGCGGTCAGTTCCAATCCAGCACTGAAATCACGGTGGGTGGCGTCTGTCTGCTGTGCACACTGTCAAGGATGGCCCCTGCGAGTGTTTCCTGGAACGTCAGATTATTAGAAAGCCTTCATGGTTTCTGTTTCTCCCTTTTTGCCCAGGGTCTGAGTCACTGAGACCTCAGCCACCACTTCTATTGCTGTATCTTCCACAACCACCACCACCATCATCAATACTTTCACTGCCTTGTCTACCACCGGCATCACCATTGCAACGAACACACTCATCATCACCCCCCCCCCACACACACACACATCTGCCTTGCAGCGGTCAATATATCAATCCTACCACCGATATCAGCACCAACCCTGTCACCACCACCACCATCAGTACCACTCACGGCACCACCAACACCATCACCACCAACGCCATCACCACCAACGCCATCACCCCGAATGTCATCACCATTCCCACTGACCTATCTTGGCTGCCAGTGTCAACGCCACCACCACCACCACAACCACCATTGTGACCACACTTCCTCTCCTATCACCACTAGGTAGCTCATTCTATACCATTTTAGTATTTCAAGGCATGTTCGTATATTAAGTTAATTCTTAACAACATTCCCAAGAGCCAGGCATTATTGTACCCATTTTATGACTTAGGAAGTTAAGGCTCAGAGACAAAATGATGTGTTTTTTTTTCTTCCTGGAGACTTGTAGGTGAATGTAGACTCTAGGCAGGGATACTCATAAATCCAGGGGGAAGTAGTCGTATTTTCAAAACTTAAAAAAAAAATTTGGTAATATAATACTATATATAATATTATATAAAATAGTATAATTTCAATCCACAGTTGTTGTCCTTTTCCCCTCCCCCAACGTGACCCCCCCACCCCCCAAGTGTGGACTCATAGCTCACCTCATCTCGCGAGGTCACTTTCCCAGCGCTCTGTCACAATATGTGGCCGGTGGCCAGGGCGTTCGTTGGACAGCACTAATCTAGATCTTTCAATGACGTGTATTCTCTTTCCCTTATTGAAACCTCTCCATTTTCCTCTTTTCCTAAAGAGGAGTTTTGAGCCGAGTTATTCCCTGGGTCTTTTCTGGTTCTCAGGTGGTCTGAGGGCAGAATGAAGCCAATACCCTTTAGGCGTTCCTGAGCCCCGCAACACAGATGGGACCTGGGAGACAAGGGGAGAGACGGGCCCAAACTGTTGCCACGAATGTATTACATTTTTCATGGATATTAGGGCGAGGCAGTGACAGATACATGAAACCTGTACCCAGAGATACACAGGCAGGGATACACATAAGGACCCCGTCCCTCCAAGACACAAGACACGCAGGTGCAAAGAGAGGCACAGAGACATGGTACCCTGAGGTCACTTCTGATTGTGTCTTTAAGTCCCTGATATTATGGGGGCCCGTCCTGCCCCCTTACAGGCCAGGTATAATCCCACAGGCAGCACACATGTGATATGAACCCCGGATTAAAGGCTCAAGTGAGGATGAGAGGTGGGGTGGTCAAAATGTGGGATGTATGGGAAAGCCGTAAGGACCCCCGCTGCTTTGTAAGCTGACTGAAAGCCGTGGCAGACCAAGCATGCGCAGAGCCCTACTCTCCACCCTCCCCTGTACCCTACGTTTCTTTTCTTCCACGTATGTGCTCTTTATGTGTGGACGCTGGGTCACTGTGGGAAAAGCACTGTTCCCCTAGGCCAGCTCAGCAAAGTTCAGCTGTCCCAGCTCATGACATTCCCCAGGGCCCTACCCAGCCATCTCTGTGACTGGCCTCTCAAGGACGTTGGAATTCTGCCTCTGTTTCTCTAACTTTTTTTTTGTCAGGGTCAACCCTGAGTCCCTGTCCCTGTCCCCCCCCCCCTTCATGTGCTCTCTCTTTCTCTTTCACATGCACGCGTGTTCTTCCCCCCCCTCTCTCTCGCTCTCTCGCTCTCTCACTCTCTTGCTCTCTCTCTTTGTTTTTCCCAGACAGTGTTTCTCCATGTTGCCCTGGCTGCCCTCGAACTCTCTTTGTAGACCAGGCTGGCTGAAAGGACAGAGATCTGCCTGCCTCTGCTTCCCAAGTGTTGGGAATTAAAGATGTGTCCCCACGCCCCTGGCCTGTTCCCTACTCTTTTGACCCTCTAGTTGGCCAACTCTCTGTTTCTTTCGCTTATGGCTAGGCAACATTTTCTCCTCCAGTGGAGTCTCAGTCCTTTGCTACGCTCCTGTTCCTAGTATGCCTGGCTTCAGCTTGCCCCCGAATTCCCACACCCTTGACACTGGAGGAGATTCTGAAGAAGATGTTCTGGGGTGGGGTGGGGGGGTCTCACAGGGAGGATCTGCCTTCCCAACTCTTCCTGCTGAAGATGTGCCCTCCGCAGGTCTTCCGGGGCACTCCCAGCTCTCCACAAGTCTTGCAGGGCAGGTGCTACTTGATCCTGGGGGGAAGGGAGTAGCCGAGTGCTATGACCGAGGGCTTGAATTCTTTCTCTAGTTCCTCTGGTCCCGTGTGAGTGAGTGAGTGAGTGAGTGAGTGAGTGAGTGGGCTAGCCTGGCTCACTCACTTCAAAGTCATTGGTCATCCCTATTAGCTCACCCCTGGTTGGAGGATGTTCCTTGAGTGTTCCTCTGGGCTCCTTGAGGCATTGCTCAACACTGACGAATGAGCAGTGCAGTCCAGGGCTTTGAACTGAAATTCTTCTTTTTGGTTTTGGTTAGACAGGGTCTGGTCTGGAACTCAATATGTAGACTAGGCTGGTTGCAAGCTCACAGAGATCCACCTGCCTCTGCTTCCTGAAGGCTGGGATAAAGGTATGTGCCACCACCTATAGCTTGAAGTGAGGCTACTAAAGAGAAGGCAAAGGATTTTGTTTCCTTCCTCCTCCCTTTTTTATTTCTCCTCTCTCCCCACCCCTCCACTTTCTTATCTTCCTCTCCTCTTTCACTCCCAATTTTCTCCAATACAGAATGGTTCTGCTTCCAGATGGGTCAACCCATCCTGACTCAGGAGAGGGAAGAACACAGGTGCTCTCTGGCTTTCCAGTAGCATCTTTTCTCTTCCCAGATCATCCCAGCATGGGGGAAGGAATGCACACAGGAGTGTTAGGTGCTGGGGTGAAGGTGAACTCAACCCTAGTGAGTATGCATACGTGGCATGTGTGTGATTCCTACTGGGGGACTTGGAGGTGCTTTACTGGGTAAGGTCGGTTTCCTTCATCTCTGTCTTGATCAAGACTCAGTTCCACACAAGCTTTAAGGACTGGATATATCTGTCACTGTATTTAAGGTAAGGTCTCTCTAGGGCACTTGTGGTGAAGAGGAGGCCATGCTTGGTCCTTTGGAGGCAGCCGGAGGAGTCTTGGATCAGGAGGAGGAGGAGGAGACAGTGGAGAGATGGCTTTTGTTAAGAACGTATGGGCTTCTGAACCGGACTCTAGCAGCCTTGTGCAGGATCTGTGCAGGCTTTCAACAGTTCTGGAAGGTAAGTCTGTCATCAACACTTCCCTCCCTCCCTCCCTCTCTCCCTCCCTCCCTCCCTCCCTCTTTGTCTCCCTCCTTTGTTTCTTTCTTTGTTTCTTTTTTTGTTTCTTTGTTTCTTTCCTTCCTTCCTTCCTTCCTTCCTTCTTTCTTTCTTTCTTTCTTTCTTTCTTTCTTTCTTTCTTTTCATATCTATTTATCCATCCATATCTGTCTGTCTATCTATCTATATCTATCTATCTATCTATCTATCTATCTATCTATCTATCCATCAATCATCTATTATTATAATAGCTGAGGCTGGCTTTGAAATTGCTTCGTAGCCCAGATAGACCTTTGGGATTTTTGATAATCCTGAGTAGCTAGAATCATAGACCTCTAGCCTCAGACCAAGTCTTTCTTTTTCTGAAGCTAGACTCTCATATATTATGTCCCAGCTGCAGTTTCCCCTTCCTCCCTCTTCCTCCCACCTTTTCCACTTCCCCACCTGCCCCCTCCCTCTCCATTTCTCCTCCGTTTCCCTTCAAAACAGGGCAGGCCACCCAGAGATATCAAGCAAGCACGGCATATCAAGATGCAATAAGACTAGGCACCTCCCCTCATCTTAAGGCTCGGTAGGAGCACAAGGGTCCCAGAAGCAGGCAAAGGAGTCAGAAATAACCCCCACTCCCTCTATTAGGATTCCCACAAAACACCAGCACAACTGTAACATACATACAGAGGACAATCCAAGTCTTAACTTCTTTACTTAGACTGGGAAGTCAAGTTTCAGAGAAGGGAAGGTGACTCCTGGCCTGGGGCATATATGTGGGACCCAGGAGAACAGGAAAGAGCCCAAGAATGGCTGGAATGGGGGAATGGGCCAGGGCTTGGCTGGAGCAGAAGCAGGAGACTCCCAGCAACTCAGTGAGACCTTGCTTCCTGTCGGCTAAAGGACACCTGGTGACTCAGTCCTTCCTAACTCTCCCCCCGACCCCCGACTCACTGGCTCTTCTACCTGAAGGGCTCCAAACCCCAGGGCCATAGCTCAGAGTATGTCTTCAAACCCTCTCCAGGGCTGCTTTCTTTAGGGCTGTTGTCTCTAGGCTTTGCACACGTCATTTCAGTCCGTGGGGCGGCAGTTGCCTGTCTTCCTCTTGATGGATCCCTGCGGTCACAGAGTGGCAGAAATCCCAGTTCATCCTGAAGCCTTCTGTGATCGTGCCCAGCATTACAGGCACACCTGCCTTAGCACGTAGGACAAACCTGCGTTCTGCAGAGGGTCCAGCCTCACCAATAGGACCGCACGGATACTCAGGGCAATGTACCAATTTTTTTTCCCCCATCCGGTATTAGAAACCAATTTGAATCGGGCAGTGGTGTGGCACATATCTTTAATCTCAGAACTTGGGAGGCAAAGGCAGGTGGATCTTTATGAGTTCAAGGCCAGCCTGTCCTGCAGAACAGTAGAGATCAAGTTCCAGGACAGTAAGGGTCACATAGAGAAACTCTGTCTCAAACAACAACAACAACAACAACAACAACAACAACAACAGCAACAGAAACCAATTTGAATCAGGTCTTTGTAGCTCACACTTGAAACTCCAGCACTGGGGAGGTGGAAATATGAGGATCAGGAGTTCAAGGTCATCCTTACTTGCCCAGCCAGGTTGAGGCCAGACTAGACTATGGGAGATCTTGTCCTATGTATATGTGTATGTGTACATGTATATGTACACATGCACATACACACACACACACACACACACACACTAAAAAGAAGAGGAAGAAAAAAGGAGGAAAACAGCTGAGACCAAGGCAAGCCAATGATTTGAAATGTGAAAATTCCGTTTATCAATGGCCAGTATGAGGCCAGTTACAAAGGCCTCTCATTGTGTGTTCACTGTTAGTCCGAATGATTATTTTAGCAAGTTGAGCCCAGCCCACTCTTCCCTTTTTCTTTTTGATGAGGGGAGGGCTACAGGGGGAACAGTCCAAAGATCGCCAAAGCTTCATTGGGGGGGAGGGGCAGGAAAACTCCTTTACTACCCAGAACCCTTCTGGCTTCTCGGTGGCAGCCCGACTTCTGTCCACATACACGGCTGTGGAGTTCCTGGTAGGAATAAAAGACTGAGGTGTCCACTGGTCACCAGCGGCAAGCCACTAGACATGAGGGATGGGGTTCTTTCACACAGTTCCTGGCTTGTCAAGTTTTGGGGTCCCCATCTCTATGGAGGCAGGTGGAGGATTCCCCCTGGCCATCTATCTAGTCTTTACTACTGTACTGGCTTGAAAGGTAACTATTATTACCTGCACTTTACAAAGAGAGAGCGGCTCAACGATGTGTCACAGGACTGAAAAGTGACAAGAGCTGGCACTGGAGCCCAGACCTTGGCGATCAGAGCCCAAATTCTCTCCGTCCCTTGTCATTCCTCAGCCCCATCAGGGAGGCGGGCCGGTTTGCTGTGTGGGGAGGGTAAGTGTTGTAGCTCTGAGGGGAAAGCTACCCTGGCCGGTAGCCAAGAAATACCACAAAGTCACACAGCGCAACACACCTAACGCAGATATTTATTGGAATAGACTCAAGAGGGTAGCTGCCTCTGCTTGAGGGAGAGACAGCAAAGAACAGAACAGGGGGCAGGCTTTCTGTAGGGCTTCTTGGATGTCAGGGGAGCTTTTCAGGGTGGCCTGAGCTTGGTCAAGCTCAGGGATTGGTGGGATTTTTGTGGCCTGACCTTGTGGGTAGTTTTTGTTTGTTTGTTTTTTTCTTCTTTGTAGGATGGAGCTTGGCTGCCTGAATCTTGAGGGGCTGGAGACAACCCTTATGGTAGTCTGGGGAGACAGTGAAGTGGCTACTTGCATCCCTTGAGGAGCTAGGCCCTGCCCATAGAGAAGTCTGGGGGCGGGGCCTGGCCACTCAGGCCTTGAGGGATTTACAGGAGGTGGACCAGGCATGGCTTCCTGTCTATTTAAGCATGTTTAGTAACATCTCTGCCTCTGCTGATGAGAAGTCAGGGGACTCCTAGCTCCTGTTTACGTCTACGGTTAACGAACACATCTTTGAACATTGGTAAATCTCCCAGGAGACAAAATTATCCTGGACTTGGAAGCACAGCTGCACAGCTAAGAACCTCAGGCTGGTTGCTTGCTCTTCCTGGTCTTCTGTGGGTCCTGCCCTGCATATGTAGTGGGCGGCGATTCATGGATTCTCTAGCGTCTTTCCTATGTGTGCAGTAGCTTCAGACAGGCCGTGGTTATGTAAGAGGAGCTAAGAGGGCCTGGGTTTCAGCTCTATAGCGTTGCCTGCTGCCTCTCCTGAATGAAGCATCCTGTGGCCCTGGGCTTCATGTATTGGAGACTTGTTTATCCCTCCCACCATGTTAATATGAGTTTAAGAGACTCACATATAGGCTAAGTCCTTGGTTACTGCTGGGACACTCTGCAACACAATTCAAATTATAACAGTGCCTCACTTCTTCAGTGCCATCTACGGCATGTAGGTTGGATTTTGGTTTCCACATACCATCCAAGATGCTCTCACCCTGCATAATCGTTCACTACAGCAACCCTGTCTGAGAAGGATTTCTTGCTGGCCCTCCTTTCTCTCTTCACTACAGGGGATTCTTACATAATGGAAATGCACTGACAAAGGCCAAACCTTATTCAGACCTAAGACCTGACTTCCCACCCCCTCACCCACCTTTGCTCTGGACCAGCTCATTTATTCACTAAACAAATATATTAAATATCTACTTTCTGCAAGTGGAGTTTTGGAATTTGAGTTTAGACTCATAGAAATGAGGTACTATGATGTTTGGTGGGGGTGGTGGTGGTGGTGGCGAGGGTTCTCAAAGCCTGTTTTGAGAACCCTGATAGAGCTCAGGGCTTGCTTCAACTTTTTCCAAATTATACACTGCCAGACAATGATTATAAACGCAGACAGCAAAATCCAGCTGGTTCCCCTTAAGCCAACAGCAGAAAATTTGCAAAAGATAAAGTAGTGTTAGACTCTACTCTAAATTTTGCATTTTGAAAAATATATTTTTTTTTCAGGAACAGACATCACTTTTGCACATTTGTGTTTGTGTTACAGTTTCCACATAGATTGGAACATTCCATCCTGCAGGGTTCCTTAAGCAGGAAGTAAAACAAAACAGCTTTAGGAAGTCCCTGAAACTGACCAGATTCACTAGACCCCCCTCACCTTCCTAGAGTTACCAAGTCAAGATGCTGAGAGAGTCCTTCTGAGACAAGCCACGCTACAGAGAAGATTTTTAAAGACCAGACCAACTTCTGGCCTGGAAGCAGCAGAAAATAGCCTCTCTGTCTGGAAGAGGTTTAGATCAACTGAGTCACTTGGAAGAGATGCTCTCCAATGTGCTGAGCTGCCTGCAGGCTGTGCGCTCTGTTTCCCACCATCTGAGGACTGTTGGCCAGGCCGGGGTGGGCTTTGGTGATGCAGCTGTCTGAGTCATTTCTGCTCCTGCAAACAACCCCTCATCCACAGTCCTTTAATAACCCCAATAAAACCCAATAATCACCGAAGTTGGACTTTGGTGGTATCTGTACTTTTGGTCTGTCATGGGCTCCCTGTTTGGGTTGAATAGACGTGCAAGTCTCTCTGGGAAAAGCCTTGTCACACAGCAATGTTCAACGACTTTGCTAGCCTTTTGTAGGAATTAATAAGGTTAAAATGTCTTTGCTGGACACAGCTGCAGGAGCCCAAGGAGGCAGAGGCAGGAGGACTGCTGACGGTTCAAGGCTAGACTTGGACTACACAAAAACTCCAGGCTAGCCAGGACTCTGTCTATAAACCAAACCAAACCAAACCAGGTCTGGGGTGATAGCTCAGACAGTCAGTTTTGCAAGTTTCATCCCTCAGAACTGCTTTTTTTTTAAATTAAAAAGAAATGCAACTCTTAAGTGCGTTGATATGTGCTTAGAGCACCAGTGCTGAGGCAGAGAAGGGCTGATCCCTGGCTTACCGGCCAGTCAGCCTTATCTTATTGGTGGTGTATAGGCCAGTGACAGGCCTCTTCTCAAAGCAAGGTAGGAAGCTCTTGAGGTTGTTCTTTGACCTGCACATATGTACATGCACTTGTGTGTTCATGTACACTGCAACACACACACACACACACACACACACACACACACACACACACTATGGAATTTCTTCTTTTTATTTCAGAGAGAGTTAATACTGATAGAGATCACCCAGTTATCTTCAGAGACTTACCTAACACTCAAATAGGCAGGCCCAAGACTGGAAACATGCCCATGTGGTGGGCCAACCCTGGGCGTGGAAGACCAATACTAGCTTGGGTTAGAGGCGGACGGTGAATGTTGGGTAAGCTCCCATCTCACCAGTGCCTCAGTTTTTGCAACTGTACAGTGGGAGCCTCATGGTCCCTTGAAAGGTGATTGTGGTGTATTAGCTCGCTGGTGGGAACTTTGCTCTGCCTGGGGTTGGGGGGGTGTAGAGGCTCTCTCTGGAGCTGGGGTGTTTGAAAGGGTCCCACGGAGTCATCCCAGCTGTAGGGAGTGGGGCTCAGCATGTGTCGCCAGCCTCCCCCGCAAGGTAAATATGTGAAGATTGGGAAAGTTGGTCAAAGGAAAGGAATTCAGTTTGTGAAATCGCTTCAAAGGGGGAACTGGAGCCAGGGCTTTCCTTTCGTGTTGATTGTAAGCACTTTTGAGTTTTGTGAGAGCTCCACTTCCTGACACGTCTTCTCTTCATCACGGGCACAGAAGCAGCTGAGTCTGTCCTTTTTTGAGGTCCGTTTGTGGGAGGTGACAGCCACTTCTTGTTTGACTCTCAGCCTAGAAGTGACTCTGCAAAGGTCCCCACAGGGGACATAGACTCTCTGGCCAGTGACTGAGGCAAAAAAAACCTCTTTCCACTCATGAATTTATTTTCCGACATTCCATATTCCGGTAACTTTGGTTGCGTGAGTAGCTGCTGTCAAAGGACTTCCGCCATGTGGTGAAGGTGGGGGCTTTGTCGCCATATTATCCTTGGTCCTCAGATGCCTTTTTGAGCAGTCGTTCCTGGAGCTTATTCTTTTTTTGTCTGAGAGATTCCTTCCCTGGCTTTGGCTAAGAGCTGTTGGCCAGATTTCTACTGAAGTGCCGTAACTTAACAGCTGGCCACCAGTCACAGATATATCTCACTTTGAGAGGAGGGCTTGGGGACAATGGGGCAGAGGGTGGTGTTCCTAGCCTCCACCACTTTACTCTTCTATCTCTTCAGGGCTTCTGGAACCATAGGGTTTGGACAGTGCTGGGCCTGTGGAGGGATGAGGTAGGCTTCAGCAGGAGGTGCTTAAGACCCTTCTTCCCAGCCCCTAGCTCCACATCTGCCCTTTGATTTATATGCCTCAGTTTTGGGACCAAGTCTGATGTCATGGCACCCTGCTATACTTACCTTGGCTAAATACTAAGAAATGCCAACATTGGACATTTACATTATCTTTACAAGTGTGGGATGACTGACGTCATATTATGTAGCCCGGGATGGCTCCTTCTGCCTCAGCCTCCTGATGCTGTAATTTTAGGAATTTACAGTATGTCCGGCTGTTGATATTTTAATTTATTTATTATTCTTTGCAGTGTCAAGGTTTAAACTCAGGGTTCTCTTCATGCTAGGTAAATGTTCTATCAGTGCTCAAATTCTTAGCTTTTCTAATGATGTTTCAGCTGTTTAGTTTAAGGCTATAGTTGGTATTTAGGCAGAACAATCCCTTTCTCACACTCATTCAAATTCCTTGTTCTAATTTCTTTTCTCTTGTGTTAAAGTCCCACAATAAAAAACAACTTATAAAAATGATTTATTTTTAGCTTATTTTTTTTAAAAAAAGATTTTATTTATTTTATGTATGAGTACACTATACCTGTCTTCAGACACACCAGAAGAGGGCATCGGATCCCATTACAGATGGTTGCGAGCCACCATGTGGTTGCTGGGAATTGAACTCAGGACCCCTGGAAGAAGAGCCGGTGCTCTTAACCTCTGAGCCATCTCCCCGGCCCTTATTTCAGCTTGTAATTCTAGGTTTACAGTCCATCTTTGTGGGGATATCAAGGCAGGAACTTCCAACTGCAGGTTGGTCAGCTACCCGGAAATCTGTAAGGCACAAGGTGCACAGCTACAGGCTCCTCCCACTCAAAAATCTCACAGCGTTACAGTGGGGAGATCTCTCTCACAAGACCAGTGGTAGCTGGGTGGGTGGCAGCACACAGCTGGAGCTCGGGTTCAGAATAGAGAAGACATATGCGGCCTCTGCTCTGGGGGTCCAGTGGGAGTAGCGTCTTCATTGATACTTAAGTGAAGGATGAGGTTTCTCGAAGGTGAGCAGCCAGAATGAGTCAGAACCTGGTAAGGAAGGGGCTGGGTTTGGATCAAAGGTTGGATCAGGATGTCAGTTTGGTCATGAGCTACAGAGAACCCTAGTCCTGTGCAGGAAGGCTTTCTGGGACACCTGATGCTTCCAGCTTGGTCATGACGGGCACTTCCGCCACACAAACCTTTACTCTCGTATCTGCCCTGTTACCTCCCATGCCTGGGCCATGTTCCCTGAGGAAGACAGGCCTGCCGCTGCTGAGCAGAGCCATCTGTAGGTGTGACCTGTGTAGAAGATGACAAGGGACTGCCTTTCACAGCCGAGAAGCCTTCTCTGAAGGTCTCGTCCCCGGCACATTTTTTTTCAGGGCCGGAGTCTGGTTTCCTGCTTACCACAGAGGAGAGTGGGACAGAAAAGCCCGTGTTTGGAGGACCACAGATGACCAGATGGAACTAAGCCTCTTCAGGGCACTGAGATGTATATGTGTTACCGTCAATCAAAAGCATGTATCGTAGCAGATGAGGAGGCATGGCTGGGGACACGTGGGAGGGCGGGATCATACATCGAGATAGTGTAAGTCAATTTTGGGAGGCTTGTGGGGGACAGGGAAGATTTGGGAGGAAGCATGTAACCCAAGCAGCATGGAACTTTAGAATAGCGTCTCCAGCATCGGTGTGGAAAGGAAAGACCCGTCCGAGGAGGCTGAGAAACCACTTAGAGGTGGATGTGGTTCTGCAAGTGAGAGGGAGGTGTGGGATGAGAAAAGAGTGGGCTGAGGTGAGGGATGTCTGGGAGCGGAAGGGGTGGGAGGCAAGCACTGATTCCCTGGTTCCCCACATCTGACTCACCCCGTGCTCAGTTAGCTCTCTTGGGTCCACTCTCCATTTTCACAGTCAACTTCCTTCTCGGTGTCCTGGTCTCCTGTGAGGCTCGCCAACACCATTCTGACAGCTCCCACAAAGCTCCTCCGAGGTCCAGGGTGTGTGTGTGTGTGTGTGTGTGTGTGTGTGTGTTTCATCCTGGGATCGTTTATGTTCTGTCTCAGACTGTTCTCCCTCTCTGCAGGGTTGTGTATTCAGGAGCCTTCTCCAGCTCTCTCACTAGATGTCAACAGCAGTCTGACCCCCCCACACTTTGTCTGCAGGCTCAGAGGCATGTTCCCTCAGAGCCAAATCAGGAGCCTGCTGCTCCTAGCCAGGAGCCTGCTGCCAACCTTTCTCCTCAGAGCTGCCTCCCCCACTTGAAATGGGAAGTCCCATCTGCTGCCCATGGTAAACATCTCCAGAGGTCCCCTTCATGTCCCTTTCCGCTGCTGGCTTCTCCAGAGCCTCCGATGGTCTGTGAGCACCCTTCTCCTCCCACACCGCACTCAACATCCATCCTGGATGTTTATCTCAGCTTTGTACGCTTTCAACATCTTTAATCGGGAGCTGAGTTTATCTGAAGGACGGGGACCTAAAGCTGTCTCTTGGAGTCACATAGTGTAAACACTGGCTTCCAGTCCTGGCTTGCCTGGGTCCCGTTTTCAGAGTTGATTGTCAGCAGGGTGTCTCTGGGGGCAACTGACTTCACCTCTGAACCTTATTTTTAAACCATACATACAAGGAGTGCACTCTCAAGCTCATTTTAAACACAGATAGTTTTTAAAAGTGGGAGATATTTATTGGCAGACCTGCAGTTGGCTTCATGATGATGCCGACAGTTCTTGTCCTGCAGGTAAAGAACAGAAGCTGTGACTTGCATATGACTCTCACTTGGGGGGATCTCCTGTGCCTGCCCCGTCCCAGACACTTTCAGATCTCTATGTGTGTCAGTATAGGTACCAGAGAGCTGGAAGGGGACTGTAATAATCGTGGCCTCTCCCTCCTGGTGGGAAGGTCTATCCTAGACCTCTTGTTACATAGATCCACGGGGCCCATTCTTTTCTCTCCCCCTTCAGGTAGCTAGAGACACAAGGTAGGAGTGGCTAAGCATTTTTCACAATGACAGGTTCCTGAAAGCCACCCAAGGCTCCGGGCTGGGGACAACTGGGGTGCAGGCTGGGGGTGGGGTGGGGTAAACACAGAAAGAGGAAGGAACTCTTAGAAAGCAGAGGGCTGGAAGGTGAGGCCCGAAGATTTGACAGCTGGCTCAGAAGGCAGGGCCTTTGAAGGGATGGCAGGGACCTTCAGTGTTCCTGCTGTCCTGAGGGCTGAGGCTGGCCTGGCCTGCCGTGGGTGGGGTGTGGTCTGTCAATCTTCCTGTGGCAGGGCTAGGACCTCCTTCTTGTACCCCAGCCGGCTGTCTCAGCACGGACTTCAGTCCTCCTCGTCTGAAGCTGCTTTGTTGCCCTCTTGACTGCCAGGCCCTATTGCTGGCTGCTTCTGAGTTAGCTGAGAAGAAAAATGAGGAAGGAAGCAGAGGGCTTCTCTTACAGAGACCGTCGCCCTAGAAGCCATGCTATGCCCTGTATCTCAGAATACATGATATGCCGTGGCTCCCACCGTCTCCCTAAGGCCACCGAACAGCACCGTTTCCTGACCGTAAAGCATCCTTTCTGTCTCTACCGAAACTGCAATACTTGGCTCCGCTTCCTGGGAACCCAATTGGGGAAACTGAGATCAAGCCAGAGCCTATGCTGAGGAAGGACTTCCTCTTCCACTTGGGCGGCTGCGGGGGGGGGGGGGAAATAAGTGGCCCTTCTCGGGTGGCCCTGACAGTCAAGCAATTGCCTGTGCTTTTTCTTCTTGCAAGACCCAAGTTCTGCTCATGCCCTGATCTAGCATCTGCCGGTGAGCTCTGGATAGCTTTTATTCTCTTCGTTGCTAGCTTTTATTCTGAATGGGCTCGGTGGAGGCAGAATTGTAGCATCCGCTTATCATGGCTGACAGCCAATCACAAGGTCCCATTGTAGGTGACTATGTGATTTGCCTGAGTAGTCTTTGTGGGTGCTGTCTTCAAGTAATTAACAATGCCGCCCTTGTCTTCCAGAAATGTCCTGATTCGAACAGTGTATCCCACAGTTGCAATGTCTTGGCTTCGGTAGTAAAGGCGCCTTCCCTTGGCCCATTGATACCCCGTGCAGAAATAGCAACAACGGATCTGCTATGAGCTTGCTCTAGACTCTACCACCGAGCACAGCGTGGCCTTGGGCAAGGCACTTCCTTGGGCTTTTGTTTCTCTAACTACACTGTGTGTGGTTAATGTCTTCCACTCTTTGGGAAGAGGGACCATATGTTGTTCTCGTCTGCTCGCCCAGGTCTGGCCTCAGAAAGCCTTTAGCTAGGTGGACAAGTGACCGAAGACACATCTGGTGTGACGGAATGAGCTATCACGGTCTCCAACTTACACTCCCTGGCTTTCATGGCTCCAGGCTCCTGAATCAAGGACCAACATGTATCTGTGCTCAGTTTCCCAGGGCCTGGCCACTTATTCCCCCAGGTCCCTTACCCAAGTAGAAGAGAAGTCCTCAGTGTAAGCTCTGGCTTGATCCTGGTTTCCCCAAACTGTTTCCTGGACCTCACTGTAGTGTCTGCATCTTCTGTCCTAAGTTGATTGATTGGGCAAGATAGTGTCAGAACCTGATGCCAACTCTAGCAGATTTCTGGCCTTGGGCACCAGATGTTGTTTATGAGACTCCAGGACCTTGGTTTGGATCTTGGCTTGGTCTTTCAGAAACTCTGTGACCTTAGGCAACTCGCTTAATTTCTCTGAGCCCACATTTTCTCAGATGAATAACAGAAAAATCTTAGATTATTGGGAGGTATTTATGGAGGTACGCATTTGAGGCATGTGCAGGAGCTTAGAGGACCAAGTAGGTACTTAATAGATATCTGGTCTCTCCTTTTACCCTACCCTCATTTGCCCTGGGCAGGGAAGCTAAGGCCAGGCATCCCCAGCGTGACTGTGGATACCTAGTCACCGGCACTGCCCCAGTTTCTGTATCCAAAGATTGATGAAATAGTTGGGTAAAACAATGAGAAGACTCAACCAACCACCTTTCCGGAATGTCCCAAGCAGATCTGAGGTGGCGCTGCTCAACTTAAAGAAGACTTGTTTTGGCTCACACTTCTAAGATAAGGTCCACCGGGATGGGGAGAGCATGGTGGCCGGAGAGGAGGCACTGATCACATGTCAACTGTAGTCAGGAAACAAAGAGCTGAGCGCTGGCCCCCAGCTTGCTTTCTCCTTTTTATTTAGTCTGGGACCCCAAGGTGTGGAATGGTGACACCCACATGTGTCTTTCTACGTCACTTAACCCACTCTAGAAAGTCTTGTACAGTTCTGCCCAGAACTCCTCTGTCTGCTAAGTGATTTGAGATCCCGCAATTAGGAGTTGTCAATTAGCGTCACGGTTCTCATTTTCCTTTAGGGAGGAAGCACAATGGTCCGAAGAGTGGGTTTCTTGACACCTGCTAGGTGCCAGTATTTGCCTTCACCAACTTCTTCTTCATCAGATTCTAAGAGATAGACCTCACTGATTCCATTGCATGAAGAAGCCGCCATATTGGGCAGCGTCCCGAGGCTGTTCCACAGAGGAGATGCTCTAACCCAAGTATGTCTATCACCCAAAGCAGAGCTTTTCCTGCCTCCTCCTCTCTCGGGTCATGGGGTGGGGTGTGTGTGTGTGTGTGTGTGTGTGTGTGTGTGTGACAGTTAATCTTGTTTGTGAACCCAGTAGCATTAAGAAGGGCGTTGGATGTTGGTAAAGCAATTTCCGTCCTTGTCTGTGATGAGTTTCCAGAAGCGATTAGACTGTGAAGGCTCTGACCTGATTGATCAATCGATCGATCGGTTAGCCCCTTGGTGAACAATACTGGACGGCATTATGGGAGGAGGGGAAAGGTAGGAGGAAGCAGCGTCCCTGCAGGCTAGACTTTGTCGTGGGTCCTCTCTGTAGTCCACTTTGCTTCCTTTCACAGTGCCGTCCTCCCTGTGACAGATGAAACAGCGTGTAAGCGTTTCCATCAGCTTTGACAGGGTCCAGAAGCACCCGGGAGACCAAGCGCCACCCCTGTTTCGCCGAGGTTCACTGAGATGGGAAGACACGCTTTAAATGTGCGCGGCACCGTTCCGCGCTTCCAGACTGCAGACTCCGTGTAGCACCTGCCCCTTGTTCGTGTTGCCACGACCTCTCTACCACCGTGGACTCATCTTCAAGCTCTGAGCCCAAATGAACCGCCCTTCCTTGAACTGTTCTTGTCAGGTGTTTGGTGGCAGCCGTGAGAAAACCAGGACACACCCTGGAACCCGGAACAAAATAGATCTTTCCTCCTTCACCCTGCTCTCTCAGTCTGTCCCCGGTTGTGAAGCATACGACGACTCTCGGAAGCGTCTTCGCCGTGGCCTTTATTCACACACTCTGTCGCACAGGCGCTTATCTCTTGAGCCTGCCTCGCTTTCCTCTCTTCTCAGGGTACTTGCCTCCCACCTACTTCTCAGGGAGGCTTTGAAGACAGAGAAGAATGTATTTTCCCAGAGCTCCCCAGAGGGTCCTCCTGGCCTCACCCAGTGCAGCGTGTTATTAGCCAAGGCACCATGACAGCAGCCTAATGACTGCTCTGCTCTCTACCATCCTGTCGCCGAGGCCAGTCGCAGGCATCATTAGCCCAATTTCAGTGATGGGCCAGTTGAGGCCCGAGAGCATGATTTGTGACCTGCCTACAGTGAAGCTGTGAGTCAGTAGCAGCCCCGTGTGACCTTCTTCTCCCTTGCTTGCCTTTCTTCAAGTCCAGGGTGAGAAAGAAGCATCAGGGCTCTAGGAACTTCGGGTCCTCTCTTGGAGCCAGGTTTCTGTGCTCAACCTTGGAGATGCCTAGACCAAACGAATCCCCTTCCTCACTAGGCACTGGCCCCAGATGGCTGGCTGGGACATTGTTCCCAACTTTGTACAGCTATAATTTGTGGCTATGATCATGGTTAAGATGATGGTAGTGGTAGTATGGTGCGAGTGTGTGTGTGTGTGTGTGTGTGTGTGTGTGTGTTTGTGCACACACGCACAGGTTCATGTCCTGGTTCCTTGGGTTTGAAGGAGAAGCTGATGATGGATGAAGGGTCAGAGCATCACGTTTGCTCCAAGTTTTTAATGTGCTATCGGATCCCCATTCCAAACACAAAGAACCTGAGGTCTGGGTGGGGGTCAACGGCCTTCTTCTGAGATTCAGAGCCGGTGAGGCGCCGATGTCGCACTCTTAGCCGGGTGCTCCTGCGATTCAAGAACTCTTGTAATTGAGATTCTCCTGAAGGTTCCACTCAGTCCCTGTGGAATTACTCTGGGAGAGCTGGGGTCCATAATATGTCAGCTTCATAGTCATGTGATATGCGCAAGGCCCTGCCTACGCGAACAGCATCCTAGTGATTTCCCTGGTTCGACCGTGTCCGTGTGGAAACCCTCACTGTGAACAAGCGGGCCTGCGTTCTTCTTTATGCAAAAGCACCCAACCCCGTAGATGAGATGTAGTTTATCCTGAACCCGCCAACTTGAGGGCAGGAGACGAGATGCCTCGAGATGCATCTACAATGTGGAGAGCCTTAGGCTCCTTGTTGCCCCTTAATGTCCTGATGTGCAAAACCAGGAGTCTGGGTGGCAGACACTGGCATTGTTAGCTGTCCCACTGGAAGAGAGAAGGTCAGTAGAACTTCCCAAGGACCTCTGTGGAAAGAGAAACTTCATGAGACCGAGCAAGGGTTCACCCCAGATGACCTGGTGCCTCACGGAGCTTTAAGATGACTGAGAGAAGCCAGCCACCCATGGAAAAGGGGACTTAAGAACCCCATGAGTGCTATGTCTGGGGGAGGGCCTCTTGCTCCAGCTCTTAGTCACAGGAAGTTGCTGAGAAATCGCTGACATATAATCATGCCTCTTTGATGGTCACAACGGTGTGGGGGTGGACAGCTTTTTCCTTTTAAACAAATACACTTGGACGACTTTCAAGATTGTCACCAGGGCAGGTAAGGACTCACGCCAGCGTGCTGCTGGGGCATATGCTATTGGTGCCCCTGGGCACATTCACGGTCCCTCTGGACTTTGTGGCACTGGTAGTAGGTTGATGGGCCCGTGAAAGCTCAGATCCTCAGCCTCCTATCTCAGGCTAAGAACAGGAGGCACTCAGCTCTGTGGCGGGAAGGCCAAGGAAGGCCAAGGAAACCAAGGGTCCTGCAAGAGGTACAAGCCAGCCTGCTTACAAGCTGACTGCAGCAGCCCACACCAGTACTGATCTTTCCTCTTCTTACCTCTAGCACCTGCTTTATCAGGTCAACTTAATAAACTCCCTGAAGCCTAAACTCTTTTTCCTGCTCTCTTCCTTCCTTCGTTCCTTCTTTCCTTCTTTCCTTCCTTCCTTCCTTCCTTCCTTCCTTCCTTCCTTCCTTTTTTAAAAAAAATATTTATTATATGTATGTACACTGTAGCTGTCTTCAGACACCCCAGAAGAGAGCATCCGATCCCATTACAGATGGTTGTGAGCCACCATGTGGTTGCTGGGATTTGAACTCAGGACCTTTGGAAGAGCAGTCAGTGCTCTTAACCGCCGAGCCATCTCTCCAGCCCCACCTGCTCTGCTTTCTTGAGAAACGAACCCAGATTGGGGGTGGGGTGGTTCAGAACCTCTTCTGGACTAAACTCTACAAGTCAAGGCTGGAACTGTGTGTTTCTTCAGACACGTAAAATCTTCCATCTTCCAGTGTAACCAGGTCAGGCACCACTACATTGGCTGGGGACTAATGTTTGGAAATCCACTTTCACCAAGCCCGGGCATTGAGGGGCCATTTGGGTCTCACTGTTGGCTGTGCCATCTGGGACAGCAGCTTGCTTTTCCTTTTTCCAGAGGCAGAGCAAAGGACAGAAGCACTCAGATCAATTTAGCTGTGTACATCAAGTATATTTGTGAAGTCATTCTGTAGTTGACAGACGCTTGTACAAACGGGAGTCATGACATGTTGAAAACAAGGTGATAGCTATCAGTGAAGAGGACAGAAACCAGTGAATGCTCAAGTCAGGTCCCCAGAGGCATCTGAACACATCTTTTGGTTAGTAGTGCCAGCATTGCCAAGGTACCCCGTAGGGGCCCTGTTTTAGAGATTCTATTGGTAGAGAGAATTAGCTGAGGTTCTGGTCTTTTCATTGGAGTTTATGAACTGATCCCTAAAGAGAAATGGGTATTGCTGGGGACTGGCCAACCACTGGTGGTGGGCTGTGGCTCATGGGTGTGACCACTTCACCCAAGCCCCTGACAAACACAGATGAGGCAGTGTCCCAGGTCCAGTGTTAGTGCTAGCAGGCAGCCTGAGACCAAGTCAGAGTCTCTGGGGAAGGGGGCAGGCTCTGGATGAGAAAAAAAAACGATGTGACCGACCGTCAGATTGCTCCAACAGGAAGTATAGAAGTCAAGTGAGAGAATGAGGCAACTCAGAAGGACCCTCCCCCCCATGCAAAAGAGGGTCTGACAAAGGTAGCTGAGATGCAGACGTTACAGCAGAGAGTGTCATGAATCTGGGGTTAAGGCCAAGATGATGGTACGAAGGCCTTGAGGTGGAAGAGATCTCAGAGTTGGAGCAAAGTGGGTAGAATTGTAGAGAGGGGGAGGAAGAGGGGAGGGAGGGAGGGGTTGGCTTAGCTAGAGGTAACGGGAGGTAATCATTCCAACTTTTCAGGCCACAGTCAAGGTCAGGTTCAACCCTGCCCCTAGTTACCCTGTGACCTAGGTGTGTGTCCTTTCTTTCTGGGTCCACTTTTATTGTAGGCAAGGGCTTGTTTGGACTAGGTAAGTCACTCTTCAAGTCTCTCTATTTGTTCTAAAACAAATAGACAGCCAAGACCCTCCAGTGCAAACAGTGGCATCAAGACTAACGTGTGTGTGTGTGTGTGTGTGTGTGTGCATGTGAAGCTCCCACAGAGCGCTATGAGAAGAAAGTGGCAAAGTCCCTGGAGACAGAGTGGGGGCGGGGATGCCTTCAGGACCACACCAGATGGGGCCACCTCCACAGGCTTCTGCCCGGGCTCACCTGCACAGCACAGCACAGCTCATTCCCATTTGCACAGCAAGGATGCATTCTTGTCATTTGTCTTTCTTCCCAGAGTGCCTGGGGCCAGAGGGTTCAGGGCAGGCCACCCTCCCCCCCCACCCCCCCCACCCCCGTGTGCTGCAGTTTTTTTGTTGACCGTGCACATTTCACTCTACAGTATCAGCACAGCTGCTGTCTTGCCTCATCTCACTCTCCGACCCCGAGGGCTGGTCTTCACCCAGTTTGCTAATGTGCTCAGTTCCTCTTTGGGGCATATGCTTGTCCCTCCAAGTTCTCGTGGCTGCGTGGAAGTGGACCTAGGCCCGGAGGGTGACTAAGAGGGGAAGCCCCTGTACTGTGTGGCTCCCAGAGGCTCCTGGTTGCGTAAGGGCTTTTTTTTTTTTTTTGAGGTGGTTGCAGGCAATAGGGTGAATCATAGCGAACACACGTGGCTCCGGCAAGGGACCGGCCTTCCTGATGCCTCTGTGGAAAGCGAAGCTTCTTAAAATGAATCAGCAGTGCCTGTACCCCAGGCCGTGGGAGGAGAACGAGGGTTTGAGTTACATATTTCCAGAGTATTTGGGTATGGTCCCCAAGGTCTGACAGCTGAGACTGCGGGGACCTAGGTCCCTGGGTCTCTCAGAGCTGGAAGGGCCTGCGTCACTCACCTGAGCTTCGGCTGGAGATCGGTTAAACTCAACATGCAACAGCTGCTTGTCAGGACTGAAGGAGAGATGGGGTGCATTTTCAAGTGAAGAGACATAGTTTCTGTACCTGCAAGTCCCAGAGGTGTCCCCTCATCTGGACAGCCCAAGAGAGAGATTTCTGGCACCTCTTTGGTAGAAAAGAACCCTTTATGCTTTTCCAAGTAGCAAGGCAGAGTAAAGTGGATAGGAACCACCACGCTTTGAAGCTAGCTTGAAGCTCACAGCCCATATGGTACCTTGGGGCGAGTCTGCAGACAGCCGAGCCCCGCTTTCCCTTCTGTAAAATCAGGAAGCAGTTATCTGCCAGCTGGGCACACTGTTAAGAACACAAGAGGAAGACAGGCACAGTGACAGACTTCCGTAATTCCAGCACTCGGGGTGAGGTAGGGGGACTGCGCATTTAAGACCAGCCTGGGGTGCGAAGGGAGATTGTCACAGGAGTGAGGAAAGACCCACAAGACACTCAGTAGAGGACCTAATAGAACTCCTCAGTAGACACTAAGAGACCAGAGTTGATAGCCAGGCCTTTTTGGCTTACTAGCTGTGCGTTTGTAGACATGTCTTCTAGCTGATGTGTGCCTGGGTTTCTTCATCTTTGAATGGGGGTAGCAGCGTCTTCTTCATAGACTTGACGGATGGGATGGTAGTTGCAGAACTGAAAGTGGTAAGCCTGGGACATTCCGAACGTTGACCAGCTAACAGCAAATCCTGCCTCTTCCCACCTCCCCGAAGCCTATTGGGCCTTCATCAATATCATCATATTACATCATGGTGATACCAGGCCCTTCCCTCGGTCCTTCGGGGCCCCGGCTCCTAGTCCGCTCCACTCCAGCTCTTTAGAAGAGAAAACATGTGTAACTCACTGCTATCTGACAAAGGTTATCACAGCCTCATCCTAGCAGTCGGAGCTCGGAGGGAGGGGGAGGACGGATGAAGTGATCATTATCAGTTTTATCTTTCAAAAGATATACCAGCTTTGGAGAGGTGGGAAGAATCAGGATTTGCTGCAGTCGGCTGGAAAAAAAGGCATTGGGTCGATCCCTCTTGGAGGAGAAGGAACTTCTTAGGTATCTGCGACTCATCTCCCTTCGGAGATAAAGTGACTCCAGAGTGACGAATCTTTATGCTACAAAAGACGTCAGGTGTAGCCCACAGTTAGTCCAAACTCACGGTGCATAGAGACCCAGAATGAGAGCTCCACACACACATTTCGTCAGGGCAATGTGCTTACATTTTGGGATTTTTTTTTTTTATGTGGCTCCTGCTGTTGGAGACTGTGTTCTCTTATCGGAGTGCTATGTAGCGTCCTAGATTCTGGTTAGTGTCTCTCCTAGGCGTAAGCCCCACAGCCTGACTTGAGGTGAACTTTTTGCTGAGTGAATGTGCCAGTAAGTCAGTGTGTCTCAGTCGTGGGCACAAACCCAAATCACATCAAAACATTCAGAAAATAAAAAGCACTTGGGTCTCATCTCAAGACCGCGACTCTAAAGGCTAGTGGTTGGACCTGGGCTGTAGAGGGAATATCTTATGTGTCTGTGGTTGTGGCACCTGTCAATAATAAATCTAATGGCCTGTGGCTTAGACAGGAAAAAGGAGGTGGGGCATCTGGGAGGCAGATAGAGAGGCAGGAGAGAGAGAGAGAGAGTTTCTCTAGGGAAGATGTGATAAGATGGATGCGTGGTACCTGGCATAGGTAACCAGTCATGTGACAGACTGTAGGTTAAAATAAATGCATTATTTTGGTTAGAGAAGAGCCTAGTTATATGGCTAAGATATTTGTAAATATATTTTGAGTCTGAGTCTTATTTCTGGGAGCATGGGGCTGGGAGGAAGAACCAGGTCCTAATTTTTACACGGGGCGTGATTTAAAAGCTTCCCAGGTTAGGTTGAATATGCAAAGAGTGTTGAAAAGTCACTGCTCCAATCTACTGCTGGGAGAGGAAGTCTTCTTTCTGGCTTTATCTTTAACAACCACCCTGCCCTTCTCACACCATCCCATTCCATTCTATTCTATTCTTTTTATCGTGATCTTCATTTGGATATTATCCAATAACGTTGATCGTTGAGTGATTTGGCCATTCCAATGTCTTTATTGGAAGCCAGCTCTAACTCTGACCCTGGAAGTGCAGCTGTAATAGGAGAGGTTCTCGCTTTCAGGGAACCTATAGTCACACACCTGCAAGAAAGATAAAAAAGGTCAATAAATAGAGCATATCCATGGATAGAAATTAGGCAAATATATCATGGAGGGGTAAGAGAGAGCCTAGTGGTTAGAGGAGAGAGAGGGCAGCAGGGAGGGCTTGTGTTTCACTGGTCAGTAGGAGAAAGACAGTGACATCGGGAATAAGGATCTAAATGAAGCGACGGTACTGCTGTATGGAGAGATGAGGGTGGAATATTCCAGAGAGAAAAGAAGTGATTAGGATCCTGAAGAGTCATTTTATATTCATTCTGTGCCATGCCATCCATGGTAATCCGGAATGAGGCATGAAATAGGGCTTCATTCTAGCGCTAACTAGTTTCTTTTGACATGGCTTCGTGAGAGCATCCACCAATATTAGGTACCGGGTGGGGCACAGTATGTGATAATTCAGAGACGGTAGATGCAAACTATATCATTAGGCTCAGCTCATCTCCAGGTAGGGATTCTACCAGATGGTTATGGGTTAAAATTAGAGATAATTTAGAAACCATCATCTCAGATAGATTTCCCCCTGTCTAGCTTTATTGATCCAGAGATTTTTTTGGGGGGGTGGTGGTGGTGGTTGGTTAGAAACTCCAAATTTTTAGGACCTCAGTGAGCATCAGAATCCATGGGGATTTGGACAATGGATATGTCCCCACCTTCTTTTCTTCCCTCACAATGTCTGAAGTTGCCCCACTAGGCTCGATTTGTGAGAGCTCTTGGGATCCTGCAATAGACTTGGGGCTTAGGGGCGTGGGACACAGGACAGCAAGTTATGATTGCAAAGAGAAGGGGATGGATAAGGCTGGATCTGGTCAGAAGGGTTATCTACAGACATATGCCAATCAAAGGTTTGCTCAAGGGCGCTGTGGGAAGGGGTGCATGGGCGGGGCAGGATCATTTTAGGATAACTCTACACATTATTTGGCTCACTTTTCAACGATGGGGAAGGCTGTGTGAGTCGGATTCAGAGAAGACAGCAGAAGCTTTGCTCTTTGAGGCCCTAGTCTCTCAAAAGCCCACAGAGCTTCTACATGGTTCTCTTCCATCACTCTGAATGGCAGGTAAGAAAGCTGACATCAAGACAGCCACATTAGCTGGGTGTGGTGGCGCACACCTGTAATCCCAGCACTCTGGGAGGCAGAGGCAGGCGGATTTCTGAGTTCGAGGCCAGCCTGGTCTACAGAGTGAGTTCCAGGACAGCCAGGACTACACAGAGAAACCCTGTCTCGAAACACACACACACACACACACACACACACACACACACACACACACACAGCCGCACTGTAGAGGTTTCTCTGACCACCTCACCAGAGCCAGCCTCAGCTGCCAGCATCCTGGACTGAGATTGGATGCATCTGCAAAGCCCAGTCATTCATCAGCATTCGGATGAATGCAGTCCATCTTCATGGGGCATGCTCCTCCCTGGAGGAAGGACTTTTAATCCAGCTCTGAATTCTTGGCCCACAAACTAGGAACAAACAAAATAAAGGGGAGGTTGTTTATACCACTGAGTGTTGAAACAATCCATTTCACAGTAGTAGTAGTAGTAGTGGTAGTAAGAACACTTTAAACTCAGCTTTTTGTGGACCCCATTTCTGGACCAAATATTCAGAGAAATTAACAAGAGCGTCTGATAATGGATTATCCTGGGGGTAATCAGAAGGATGAGAGGGAAGAAAAGGAACACACAGATCAGAGGACTTACAGGGCTGGAAATCAGTTTGCAAACTATGTTGGCCACTGCATTGGATAGGTTGAAGGGAAGGGACTAACTCAGATTGGAATCCATGCCTCAACATCCGGATTCTGATTCCTGGTTTCCTGGGCACATACAGGACTGAAGAGGCGATGAGGCAGTTGGTTCTGCTTCTCCTGGGTCAGTCTGGATTTCAATTTGTGAAACTCTTGTCTTGGAGTCTTTGCAGAGATTTCTATGGGACTCTCTGTTCCTGCAACACCTGTCTGCCAGCCTCTGTATTCCTGGACTCTCCTCAGGGTTAGATGCATTCACTGATTTTTCCCGTGTCTATTTGTAAGGCACATCTTCAGGTCAAGGATGTACTGGGGCCTGGGGCTCCCTTATTGAACATGCAGACATGGATCCTGAGGTCATTTGGCCTCTCCACTTGGAAGATGCACCTCTCATCTCTGAGCACTGTTCTCTTAACTCCACCCCTTTGTCGAATAACCGGGGCTCCGCCCTTCTGAGGACTAACTGGGTTTGTGACTCATCTCTGGAATCTAAGCTCCCCCAGGGCCGGATTAGTGCTCGATTCGCAATGTCTATTTTCAAGCAGACAGCTTTGCACCTACTCGGCTGACTAGGCTCCTCGGCCAGGAGGCGGTGCCTTACTGCTATTAACCAATAGCAATAAGGGATGCCCGTGTTGTGTCATCTTGGTATCTCCCGTGGCACTTGCCATTTCCTGGATGCTCGTATGTGCCAGGTATGGGCACATATGCATTCAGTCCCACACCCGTGCAATCCAGCAGCTGGGATTAAGATCTGTAACCAGGCTATACACTAGTGAGAGACACTAACTAGTGAGTAACTTGCTCAAAAGTACTCATTCAGCTTGAGAGAACCAGAGCATAAGGTGTCCATAGCTTGGTGTCCATGCTTGTATTTTTCAAACTGGAGATTGTTAACTATTAGTGGACTACGAAATCATTTGCTAGATGATTGTTACTAATTTAAAAAAATGATTTTAATTCAATGTAAAATACATGAATACATTGCTGGTGGCAAACCATAAGAAACTTTTCACACACACACACACACACACACACACACACAAATACATACATATGCACACACACACACACACACACACACGCACACTATATATATATTCAGGCATGGTGGTGCACACTTCTAATCCCAGCACTCAAGAGGCAGAGGCAAGAGAGTCTCTTGAGTTTGAGGGCAGTCTGGTCTACCTAATGAGTTTCAGAATAGCCAGGGATATACAGAGAAACCCTCCCTCAATTCCCCTCTTCGACATATGTGTGTGTGTATGTGTGAAACAAAGCATGTATCTGCACATACATGAGTCCTAACATTGCATATATGTGTATATATATGCGTATACATATAGTCACACACATGTGTATATACACATGCATGCATATGTCTCTGTGTGCTGGTATTCATTTGTGCCCTTTTGCTTGCTTCCTTGCTTAATCCGATGAAGCAGGGAGCCATTTTGTTAAGTTACCCCTTAGAGAAGCCCACATGGCAAAGAACAGGCAGTGGCTTCTAGTTGACAGCCATGGAGTTACTGAGGCTTTCAGCCCCTAGTCCAAGATGCACCAAATCATGCCAACAGCCACCTAGCTAGCTTGGGAGTAGACCCTGTCCCAAGAGCAGTAGTTCCTGCTTTCCCTAATGCAGAGGCTATCTGGCAAGGCCCACAGACCCTCCAGATGAAGCAGGCAGAGCAGACAGGCAGAAGGGTCCCAGACGTCTAGGCGGCTGCATCCGCACAGCCCCCAACTACCTGTGGATTTCTTTTATGAGCAAGCATTGATCGCGTTCTGTTACTTGCAGTCAAAAGCCTTTCTAAAATAAGTCATTTTCTCTCCTCTGGACTTGAATGTCTGCTTTATGCAATGAGGAGGTAGACCAGATGACCCCTAAGGGCTCCAGGACCATCTTCCACTAGGTCCAGCCTACATGTAGTCCACTGTTTCACTTGTTTTTGGTTTTATTATTGATTATTGTTTTAGATTTCTTTATGTGTTAAATTTATAAATTCACCTTGTTGGAAGCAAGTACACAGGAAAAAAAAACAGTACTGTTGTGTTTGGCAAGGTTTGAAGTTTCAGGCACCTATTGGAGGTCTCAGAATGAATTCTGAATGGATTAAGAATTTTTATTGTGTTTATATAAATCCCCAAATAGCCCATTTTAGAGCATGGTGCCTTCAGCTGTTCTGTCCGTGGGATTCTAGGAAGGAAGTCTTCCTGATCTGAGGAAACAGTGGCCTGGAGGAAACATGTGAAGAGGAAGAAGAACTCACTGAGAAGATGCTGAGGGCTGCCGCCTCTTCCTGTGCCCCGCATTCCAGCTCCTGTCCAACTTGAGTCACACCGTGGCGTCGTGGGCACGTCTTGCTTCTAGAAAGCGGAAGTATATTGGCCTCGATGGGTTCGGAGCCACCTCCCTGCCCTTCAATATAGAATTGTGTGGGTTGTTTTTGTCCCTCAGGCACTGGGGACAGGTCCTCAGGGTATTTACAATCTCCTTTTATGGATGGGGCCTGAGGAATGAAATTGGAGTTGAGGTTGACTTCTGAGCACACACACACACACACACACACACACACACACACACAGAGAGAGAGAGAGAGAGAGAGAGAGAGAGAGAGAGTTCTGCTTATTCTAGTACCTAGAAATTTCTCAACCATCACCCTTCTTTACTCAACATGTTCCAAGTATGCCAGCTAGCCTCTTTAGCTGTCCTTTAGACTTTGCATGGATGAGCCTTTTCTAGAACATTCCATCCCTGCTCTTAGCATAGTTACTTCCATATCATCCTGTGGATCTCAGCTTAATGGTACCTCTGTAGCACCCCACTGAGTTACAAATCACGGTCTTGCTTCGGCCCGTTTGTTTTCCGCAGAGACCTTTGCCCAGTGTGAAGCACACTTGTTTTGATGAGTTTACTTGGCTGTACAGCCGTGCAAGCCACTAGCAACGAGGCTCAACATGTGGGTTGCGATCCCTCCCAGAAGACCCTTTCACACATATATTTATATTATGATTTATAACCATAGCAAAAATTACAATTATTGAGTAGTAATAAAATAATTTTATGGTTGGGCGTCATGGCGGCATGAGGAACTGCATTGAAGAGTCGCAGCATTAGGAGGGTTGAGAACCATGCGCTAGAACACATAGCTCTTTGAAGCAGGAGTTGCTGACTCAGTTTTATTCGCCAGAGTCTCCAGCCAACAGCATTGGCAGCATAGTGTGCCCAGACTATTTCTGAATGGATGTATGAGGGGAGACCCAATCCTGTGAACTCAGACTGGCTTTGTAGTCCAGCCTCATTTGGTTCCGGTCACAGATATGTTTTAACAGACAGTTCTTTGTCCCATGTTGCCATGACACTGAACTCATGTGCTGTAGTCTCAAGTCTCAGATGGGACATGCTGGGTGGGCTGGGGCTGATTCTTGTACCTTGAATGTCTACATGGGTGAGGTTGCGTGCGTGCGCGCGCACACACACACACACACACACACACACACACACAGATAGACATAGTTCTGCTTATTCTAGTACCTAGAAATTTCTCAACCATCACCCTTCTTTACCCCACATGTTCCAAGTATGCCAGCTACCCTAGCTCATGGCACCATCCCTGGGTCTTTAAGATAAGTGGGGGCAGGAGAGAGAGAGAGAGAGAGAGAGAGAGAGAGAGAGAGAGAGAGACATAGACAGAGACAGAAAGACAGAGACAGACACAGATAGTTTAGCCTCCAACAAGGCAGCAAACTAACACAAAGTTCCAGCTTTGAATCTCAGCAAGGATGTGTCAGCAGGCATGGGTTATGCTGGGCCGGATAAGAGTGGAGAGCTTATGTCACTGGTGAGCTGTGCTGATGTAATGTGGATGACAATGCCACACAGACCTGGCTGTGTTGTTCAAAAGGGCAGAAACTGGGCTGCTGGTTGGGCCATAGAGAAGATTTGAGGTGATCCTCATGGAAGGGAAGAGAATATTCATTTCCTAAGCATAACTGCTAGGTGTTTTCATGAGAGAAATCTATGAGGATTCTTCCAACTACCAACTATGGTGATACTATTAATGACATTTTGATGTGAGACAATAGAATCCAAGAGATGGTATGTTGTGATGATCCACACAGGGTTTTTTTTCAGAACCCCAAGTCCAGTCTTGTGTGTGTGTGTGTGTGTGTGTGTGTGTGTGTGTGTTTTAAAAATATTTTTATATGTACTGGTGGTTTTCCTGCATGTGTGCGCCCTGGTGCCTGCAAAAGCAGGAAGAGGGCATCAAGTCATTGGTACTGGAGTTAGAGATGGTTGTGAGCCACAGTATGGGTATTGTAAATCGAACCTGTTTCTTCTGGAAGGTCAGCCAGTAGTCTTGACCACTGAGCAATATCTATAAACAACCCCTCCCCAGTCCAGCCTTCTTCTTCTTCTTCTTCTTCTTCTTCTTCTTCTTCTTCTTCTTCTTCTTCTTCTTCTTCTTCTTCCTCGTTCTCCTCTTTGTCCTCCTCCTCCTCTTCCTCCTCCTCCTCCTCCTCCTCTTCTTCTCCTCCTCCTCCTCCTCCTCCTCCTCCTCCTCCTCCTCTTCTTCTTCTTCTTCTTCTTCTTCTTCTTCTTCTTCTTCTTCTTCTTCTTCCTCTTCTTCCTCTTCTTCCCCTTCTTCCTCTTCCTCTTCTTTTTAATTCAATAAAGTTTTATTTCCCCAAATGTACAGCTGATTGAACCTGTTCATGCATCTTCACCAGCATCTGGGGGCATCTCCACCCTTTGTGTTTCTGTGTAAATTACTTGGGCTCTGTGCTTTGAAACCAGTTCGATAAGTCATTTACTAAGTAGCTCCGGAAGGGCTGCCCTGGCCAAGGAACCTCAAATCTTCAGTCTCTCAGAGACCACAGCTGGAGTAATAAGCTTATAGTTGGGAACTGCCTTACAGAGTTTGTCGTATGTAGCTTTGTCAAACAGAACAAGATTGTTCAGCTCCTCCTGAACTTTGCCTTTGGGTCACTTCTTTTTGGCTTTGCCATCAGATTTATTTACTGGGTCTCTGTCTTTTTTGGTCGACTTTCTGGCATCTTTCTTCTTGTTGTTGTCTTTGGGAGGCATGGCGAAACTCAGAGAGTAGTGTGGGCCACTGTAGCCTCACTAAGATATCAAAAAAGAAGGCAGGTGCGCCAACAATCCCAGAATCCTCTGCCTTAGGAGAGTACTTCTGGGGCAAGGGGTGGGGCCATGACTTGGCTAATCTCTGCCTCACCCTCTTGTCAGTCTTATTCTTCTTGTACTAAGGACTCTTCATCAGAGTTACAGCTCACTAGTGTCCACATTTTGTGGGTTTGGTCCAGTTCTTCAACTTTCTGACTCAGTTCCCTCATTTATAATATGAAGGTCATTCCCCCATTCATGCGTTTGGATGGAAGATGGAGTGAGTGATGTACACAGACACCCTTAGAAGCCTGGCCTCTGTGCTTTAAACCTGTGTTCCTTCTTCATGGGTACAGGACACAGCCAATGTTGTGTAGTGGGGAAGGAGAAAATGTAGGGACAGTAAACCAAATGTCTTCCGGTTTATTCTAGGAAATGGAAGCTGTCTTTGGACCATCTGAGCATCCTTTCATCTCAAGAATAGCAAGGCCAGTCTGCCTACCTATCTGTTCTCCTTATGAAGAGCTAAACCGGGCCGTAGGAGGAGCAGTGTCTCAGCCAAAGGTTACTGGGCTTGGATGGTGAGAACAACCACCAGGAACCAGACTCTGCATGCCACCCGAGATGCCCCGCCCCACAGCCTTCTGGTAATACCTTGGACAGTGACTTGTCCTCCCTCTCCTGTTAGTGATGACCAATCTGAAGGCCAGGTAGGTGTAGTCAGGTCCGTGTTCATGAAGCACACCAGTGCGGGGGCTAGCCTCACACCTTTGTTCTTCCTACTTCTTCTCTGCCTCTGCCTCTTGTGTCCACTGACAGATGTGTGGGTCAGTTCTTTCTTCCTGCACACTCAGCTCCTCTATCAAATGAGGAGGCTGGGATAGATGGCCCTTAGTTGTCCCCAGAGCTCCGACATTGTCTGAGCTGTCATCCTAGAGATCCTATCCTGCCTGCTCTGTGAGGCTTCTGGTTTGCCCATTGTGCTGTGAAACTGTGGGGAGGGGGTGAATGGTAGCATCCCTGGTCAGTCTTCCTGAGGAAAGACAGACCTACACTCTGTGGTTTCTGGGTCTCAGAATGTCTCAAAGAGCCCTCAGAGGACACAGCATTGGAGCCTTCCCGCCAGCTTCAGAAAGAACTTGTGGTAGACTTTGTCTTGGTATGCATACTCTCTCTCTTAATTATAGCAAAGCATTATATGAAATCATTTGGAAGCAGATAGAGACTGTGATACTTAAGATTCAATACTATCCTCCTGCCCCTTCAAGGTTCAGAGGAGAGGAAGGTCCATTTGACAATGTGACCTATTTCCAAGGCACCAGGAACATTCTCAGGCCTAGGGTAAGGAGAGTGAGCACTAGGTTGTAAGGTTTTCATAGTACAGAATTTCTTTACAGCTTTCAAATGCCTTTGTGTAGTCTGCTCAGTAGACTAGCCTGCCTACCATTTATTGATCTGTTCTGTTTGTGAAAAACTGATTGTAGAAGGAGCAGTGACTGCGATCCCAGCAAACCAAAGAACACTCTCGGCAAACACATGTCCATGCCAGGAGGATGCACAGTCGGTCACTGTGTATGTACAAGGACCTGAGTTTGATTTCAAGAAAACCATCTCAAAACAAGCCTGGTTGGTATTGTAATCCCAGTGCTAGGGATTGCTTCTGAGCCAGCCTATCCTGCTTAGTGAACTCCAGGCTAGAGAGAGATGCTGCCCCACCAAAAAAAAAAAAAACATGGTGGATATAACTGAGGAATGATATCCAAGGTTGGCCTCTATCCACCACACCCTCATTCCCACTCTCAAGTCTATCAGTGCTCCAGACTGGAGTATGAGACTTTGTGTTCATTTTCTGGGATTTTGCTTTCTCTCCTTCACTCTGCTCCTTAACTCTTGGGAAGGATACAAAGCAGGTGTTATGAGAAGAATGTTGGATCCCCTTGGGCTGGAAAGAGCACTGCTTCTAACCATATGATCTTCCAGTAACCTGCATGGCTCCTCCAGAATCCTCAGAAAGCTGAGCAAGACTTCGGCCATGCTCACCAACCAGCTCTTGGGGTGGTAAGGATTGGGTAGAAGGTGGGGTTCCAATGAAAGGGGAACAGATCCTGGCTCGATGTCTGAGGCCTCTTCTCTCTCCTCATCTCAGGAAAATGCTCTGGGGGAGTTGTGGGTAGCTTCTAAGCCCTGCGGTTGGAGAAGACTCTAAAGCCTACAGGTTCTGGGATGACTCATGGGAAATTTCCTAAAGGTCACACTCTTGTCAGCCTTCTGTTTCTTCACCCTCCCCATGGCCTTGGGAGTTGGCTAATTCTAGGAAGTGATTTTCTTATCTCCTCCTGGGCCTTCATCCTTGTGAGGGCCACTGAGATGTTTTTACTCACTACACTTTGGGCACCCAAATGTGTGGGGTTTTCCTTGCACAAACCAAGTCTCCAAGTCTCTGACACCAATGGTGTGTGGTTGGCTGTCCTATAGCTGAATTAGATCCAGAGTTGGTGTTAGATGTCACAGGTTTGAGGGACAGTCCCAGTTCTAGATGTTAATTCCTAACAGAAGGTCACCAGGCTGCTTATACTCTGTCCCACAGAAGCTGGAGACTTCCTATAACCCTACTTGGGTGGATAATTTACTAGGGCAGCTCCTAGGATTCCAGAAAATACCTGACATATGACTGCTGTTTGATTAGAAAGGATACAAATGATACATAGATCAAGACTAAAAGGCACCCAGGAAGGGGACCTCAGCAGGGAAGTTGCTGTCCCTACATAGGTGGTATGAGTGACGTTGGAAGCTCTTTAAACCCACTTACCCCTGTTTCCCAGAAGGTCTTGCAATATACAACCCAGTCTGGCCTGGAAATCACAGTCTTCCTGCCTTAGTCCCTAAGGGATGGGATTATAGACATATTCTGCCATGCTGGGCAAACTCCAGTTGTTCAGGAGTCCTCGTGGAACTTGTACTGTGTAGACATACTTGATGACATAATTGAACTTTGGTGATTAATTCAGTCTCTAATCTCTCTTTCTTCCCCAGAGGCTGGAGGTGGTATCGAAAGTTCCAAGGTTGGCAGGCCTGTTCCCCCCGCAATCCCACCCTCGGGGACTGGCCACCATCCAGAAGCACTTCATTAGAACAACAGAGGATCCATCCCCTTTATCATTCCAGAAAATTTAAGAGTTTGGAGAGCTTTGTGCTAGAAATTGAGATAAAGACCAAATGACTCTCTGTGTAATAGGGTTGACAAACTAGAGTTGGGGGGCTGTCTTCTACAATGTTCCCCAGTAAAGCCGTCGTTTAGTTCACCAAGGCTGTAAGCTACTGGACTATGTGCAAATAAGAACTACTCTAAGAGTTCGGGTCCTGATGCAAAACACATTCGTTCACTCCCAGGTTCCAATGGGCAGAAATCCTGGAGCTGGCCAGGTGAGTGCATCTCAAGACTTCTTACAGGCGCAGAGTGTGGGCTACAATCACTGCTGAGGAAGGATGTGCTTCCTACTCTTCTCATCTTGGAATGATTCAGTTTCTTTTGGGCTCATGGATGGAGAGCCCTGCCTGCTTCTTAGTTGCATGTGAGCAGAGGCCTCAATTAATCCCTTTCCATGGGGCTGCTCCGAAAATGGTAGAGGGAGTTAGGAGTGTGGGAGAGCTAAAGGCAAAGAGAAGGAACCAGAGCAAGATGGAAGTCAACAACTTTAGAGCTCTGATCTCAGACACAGTCGCCAAAACCAGTGGCCACATCCGGTTTGTTAGAAGTTACTTGATCCATGTTCAAGGAAGAGAAATACAAGAGCATAATGCAGGGAGGGCCACCCAAGATGATCTTGGGGACAACTTCTCTCAAGGCTAGTTCTAGGGATTAAAACATGGTCATTTTGATGACAATAATTGATTTGACTATGTCAATGCACTGTATTAGTTATTTTGTATGTTACAAATCCTGTTATACCCAATATTCATGATACAAATTAGTATTTAAGTAGAATTACAAAAGACACCAGAAACCCATTGTTAGAACTGCCCTTATAAAAGTGAAATCAAAAGCCCATCGATTTTCAGAAAACAGCACAGCCCCACTTTTCAAATAACTTGCACCAGAACTTTCACTAAATCCTACTCTGGGGCAGGAGTGTTGCTATTTATAGTTCCTGGCGTCATCAACCACAGTGAAACTTCATTTTCTGCTTGCCCTTCCTCTTTGCCCCCCTCTCTGTCGTCTTCCTCTGAGGCCATGGATACACAGAAGCACCTGGTGACACACGGCAGCCTGTCGCCTTTAGAGCATGGTTTCATATTTGCAGTCGTCTCTCGTGGAGACGGGTCTACACATGACTAATACCACCTGGCAGGAACCACTGTTCCAAGGCAGCAGATGACATGGTGTCTGATTCAGGTTCTACCTCTCCTGGTTACCACCTTCCCTCCCTATCTCTGTAACTTTAAGTCTTTTTTTTTTTTTTTCCCCTGGGGCTGATGTCTGAAGTGAGCTTTTTTCTGAATACTCTTTTTTTTTTTTTTTTTAAGGTCTTATGAACCCCAGCTGGCCTCACATCCACAGAAATCTTTTTGTCTCAGCACCACGAGTGCTGGAATTACATGTCTCTATCACTGTGACCCCATTTTGGATGGATGTTAAATGAGCCATTAGACAAGCTGAGCTGTGGTGGTCCAGCAGATCTAGCCCCAACACTGTTTTTAAAAGTTAAGAGGTTTTAGTTGATGTTCAAAGTCTAGATGACAAAAGGCATATCTTAATAGCTAATAATAATGGTAATAATAATAATAATAATAATAATAATAAGTCATCTGGCTCTGTTATCCTCTGTTCCTGTTTTAAACATCTCTGGGAATTTACAAGGGATATCATTGTGTGGAAAAATATCTATTTCCTGCCTTGATTTTTTCCCCACCTGACCAATGTGTACACAAGAGTATCTATTGGCAGGGTGCTGTGATCTAGTATAGAGTGTGTGCTCATGGCCTTACCTGGTGAGTCCCGAGTGTATTTCCAGTGATGTGCTATGTGTCCCTTGTTTCCTCATGTCCTGAGAAGGGACTAACATACATCAGTTACTCAGTAACAGCATCCCTGTATACAGCGGTACCCGGACGAGTAACTGAGATCGTATCACACCATTTTCCGATTTATACAAGGATATAAATCTTTATAAAGGGAAAGCAGTCCCAGTAGGAATTCTGCCTTTCCCGCATCCCAATTTCCTGTCTGTGCCTTCTTGGGAATTCCCGGTTATTCCTGGTACTTGACTCAAGCTTCAGTTCCCACAGAATAACTCATCAGGAGCTAAATTTTACACCTGCAGACCTTGTCTTGGAAAGTGCACTTTCAAGGTGGGGCAGGGAGTATAGAAAGGTAGCAGAGGCGGAAGGTCACCGAGGAGGCGGGGGGAGAGGGTTCCCCGTGGGGAAAGCCCATGAGAAAACCTGATGTCAGCCTTTTATGTAGAAGTTATTTCCTGTTGTATCTTGTATCTTTATAAAAGTTGTGTGGATTTTTTTTTTTTTGAATCTGTGGTATCTCCTGAGTTCAGACAAGGGTGATATGTACACAGTGAGAATTGGTGAGTGACACAGAATAGGTTGAGGACACCCAGGTTCTTACCACAGGAATGGGACACGTGGTCTATCCCCAACTCCAGGAATCCTTGTGTAGATTCGGGAAGGCACTGGACTCCTTCCAGTTTCTTAAATGTTCCCTGATCCAAGGGTTTAGACTTCATGCTGCTACCCAGTTAGAGGTCATGTGGGCTGGGGGAAAGTTAGCAACAGCAAATGGCCCCTGAACCTGCAACAGCCAAACTGAAAATATGTGATGAACCCTAGGGAGCCCTGGCGGGGCTTGGCTGAGTTTTAGGATGTGACCTCAGTGAGCTTAAGTTCTGAACACATGGTTTGCTCTTTCCACCACGTGTGCTGTCCCTGAATTAAATATCTTGGCTCAGATTCGAGACTATGACATGTTAGGAATCACAGCTTTTTTTTTGAAGCCATCCATAGGAACTTTTCTGCTTTTCTGATAAAATGTTTTAACTATGCAAAAATGAAGACTGCTTCTTCCATGGTCCTTCAGTACATAAGCATCACATTAATTTGCATTTGTATTGTAAGACCATTTGACCTCAAAAAAATTGTTGTTTGATGTGCTGACTTGAGCCTCACGAAAAGTTATTAAGTGAATTCCAGCTTGGGATTAGAACAGAATTTCCATTGGTTTCATAAAAAGCCTTTAAATACTTCTGCCGTTTACACATTTGTGAGAAATGGTGTTCTTTGTATTGATAGTCAAAAATATCAAACTATCAATTAACTTCAACGAAACTTCTATGAAAAGCATTAAAGATGCTTCTTTGTCCTTAGGATCAAATATTAAACGAGATCTAACTCTTTATATGAAATAAGCACACCCACCTCATGAATATGCAAATTTCTTCTATCTTGAATCAATGATAAAATTATATGTGCACCAAACAATTGTTTGAAGAGACCTTTCTTTGTGATCAGTGATGGTTTGATTTGTACTCCTGTTTTACTTGCATGAGACCAGGTACAGATTTCTTAGGGATCACAAATGGGAGGAATTTAAGAAACTCACTCAGACCTAAGACTTGGGGACACTGAGTAAAAGGAAAATTAGATGGTATGGGGATCTAAAATCCTGGCGTGTGCTAAGAACCCAGGGCACAATCAGCTTTCTTATAGGTGATCGTCCACAGTGTGGGTCAGCCAGTTCTTGGCTTTTCTCCTTTCCTTCAGTTTTCAATTTCCTTAAATAAAGAAGCTGATGATCCCATCAGAAGCCTCTTTCCCGAAAGCTGCCTGTGCCCGACTCCCCCAACCTTTCAAGTACATCACCTTACACACCCAAAGCCAAAGCCGGGAGACTGACGTCACTGCATGATTCTTTGTAAGTCTGAGGCCGAGGAGTCAGAGTACGAGGAGAGATTCGATGACAGAGACAACCAACAGAGCATAGTGGGGCCCCGCTAATGACGAGAGGCGGGGGTCTACGAGCCGAGAAGCACAGGTGGCTTCTACAACCAGAAAAGGCAGACCATGGCTTTTCCCAAGACTCCAGAAGAAAGGCAACTTTTTCTAAATCTTGATTTTTGGATTTCTGGCCTCCAGAGCAGCAAGACCACAAGTTCGTGGTATTGTAAAGCCACAGTTATATTTGCTGTAATTGCTACAACGGGGAATCGGTGCAAAAGTTGGTACCCTTTCCTTTATACATTTCCCCTTACGTTTTTCTTCTTCCAGGAGACCACACAGGGCTCATCTTTGTGTGTGTGTGTGTGTGTGTGTGTGTGGTCTTCCCTGTAGTACTGATATCCATCTTTGTAGTGAGAAGCGTGTCGCAGTGGCTCTAATATTACCAAGTTCCACTTCTTTTTCTTCATCCTTGACAGCAGCTTCATACTAAGATCAGAGAAGGTTCTGTAATTATTGAACACATACCTGCCTCTACCCTCCTTTTTTTTTTTTTTTTTTTTTTTTTTTTTTGGTGCAGAACCCAGTATACGTTAGTTTAGATAACGCCTCTCCAAATCTCTGATGCCTGAGGTCCCTTCTCCATGCACTGTGGCCCCAGCTGTCGCCTGCCTTTCTCTGACCATTCTTAGGGAACCCTCCACGCTCCTCGCACTCTACAGTAGCCCTTCTTAATTCATGGGTTCAGCCCAGAAGCTGTAAAGGTATTTGGTATTTGCGGGTCCTTCTCAAACTATTGTGACATCCAGTGTCGCCACACCCTATCGGGTGTTCTGCAGATGAGTTTCCTCCCAGTTCCTCTGATATTCCCTTTTGTTCTGGTTCTGACTGCACAGCCTGCCAAGTTCCCTTCTCTTTTGTTCCCTTGTTTCGTTGTGAGCTCAGCCTGTGGCATCACGTGGCTAGTTTAATTGTCACCTCAACACAACCTAGAATTGCCTGGAAAGGGAATCTCAGTGAGGGACAATGGTCTAGACTAGGTTGGCTTGTGGGCATGTCTGTAGGGGGCGTGTCTGCAAGGGCGTGTCTGTGGGGGAGTGTCTGTAGGGGGTGTGTCCGTATGGGGTGCGTCTGGTGGGGAGGGGTCCTTGTCTTGATTGCCTTTCTTGATGAGGGAAGTTTCAGCTCTAAAGGGGGAGGCACCACCCCCCAATTTGGGACCCTAGACTGTATAGGGGTAGGGAGGGCTAGTTGAGTACTATGCATACACTGATTGTGACTAGCCTTGTTTCAGGCTCCTGCCTTGACTTCTCTAAGATGCTGGGCTAGAATGTGGAACTGCGAAGCAAAATCGGTCCCTTTTGAAAGTTGATTTTTGTCACTGTTGGTCACCGTCACAGAAAGGAAACTAGGGCAACTGATTTTTTTTTTTTCTTAAGCTCACTGACTGCCGATTTTATTTTTTTTTAAATCACATATAAACCTTTGGAATATCTTGCTAGTAGTACTGGGAATACCTTGCTAGGCTTGGAAGATGTTCCTGTCTTATGACTGGCAGGAAGCTTGCCCTCCTTGTCCACCAAGCAGTAGAGGCCAGTTTCTCACCAGGCATAGGTGCCTCAGGCTGTGTGCATTTGAAGTTGATGCTGTCCTTGGCTGTGGTGGCGGCTGTGGCGACAGCATCCATTTCACCCCGCGTACTATAGTGTTATAATATTACACCTCAGGTTAATATTAATGCTCCCCACAGGTCCCCATGTTTGAACACCTCCTCCCCAACTGGTCATGCTCTTTTGGGAGGTCGAGGGAGCTTTGGGACAGAGAACTTCGCGAGCAGAAGTAATTCACTAGGGGTGGGCCTCGAAGGCTGTATTCATTTCCGGCTCTGCTCTCTCTCTCCCTGTCCCATCGTGAACCATGTGAACGGGTTTCTCTGCCTCGGCTACCACAGATGACCCATCCCCCTCCCCCCAACCCTCTCCCCTCCTCCCTCCCGCCCCTCCCCGTGCCTCCCTGGCTGCTTTGCGCGCACCCTTCTGAAATGCTGAAGCAGAATCAATGTTCCCTTGCTTAAGCTGCTTCCGTTCGATATTTTATCACAGTAATAAGAAAATAATAAACATGCGTAGCAACAAAGACAACAGAGCCCGCAGTGACAGGCAGGTAGGCAGGGTCCTGGCTGGTGTCTCTGACCCACCGAAGGGTTTATTTGAGCTGGACGTTCATGGCGTGACTGTTTCAGACTTTGGCTCACTGACCTGCCGGATTCTCTTCTCTTTTCTCGATTAAGAGCTTCAGGCTTCCAAACCGTCCATCCAACTCCCCCCCCCCCACCCCCCGTATCTTTCCCAAGGTTGCCTTTCTGTGTACAGTTCCTCAGCCGATAGGTCAACACACCCACATTCCACTGATTTTTTTTTTTAAGGCTCCTTTGATTTTTCCCTAGAACGAATCTTTTGTTCCTCCTTCCCTGCTCAACTCGAAACAGAAGTCGCTGCTGTTCTAGACCCAAAGCTGCTGAGATGTTGCAATGGGCATGGTTTACCCCGTTGCTTTCATCACCCCACTTCCTAGTAGAGTTGCTTCCACTTGTATCTGTTCCCTAAAAGACTGTGACCTCATACAGGACAGATCTTCTAAGGCCACTGGGGCTGGTGGGCTTGGGCAAGCAGAGGAAAAGGCTGTATTGGGGGGGGTCTGAAAGGAGGTGTTCCTTTATTAAGTGCCTTCTGAATACTCGATGCTTGCCAAAGGTTCTTGTAGTCTCCTTTGATTCCGTACTGCAGGGCTCTGAGGTAGCCATGGATGCCCCCATTTTAAAGAAGATGGGAAAAGCTTTTCTAGAAGATAAGTCTTAGTAACTGCATAGTGCACTTAAAACTTAGGCTGGTCTGATCCCAAGAATGTCAATCAAATAAAGATTCTTTGTGCTGCGTAATGCCAACAGGAGGCTATCTTTCTATCGTTTATTCATTTAGCAATGCTCATGAGAATTGCTCTGTGTGTGTGTGTGTGTGTGTGTGTGTGTGTGTGCTAGAGGTTGACTTCAGAACATCTCCTTTGATCTCCTTCAACTATAATTCATTCATCCCTCTAAGCCTCCAATTCCACCTCATACCCACCTGTCTACCCAGTAGCACCCTCTCATTTAGTCCGCTCACACTCTTTTGACACGCTAGTTACGTAGTCACTGAATCATTCCGTAACTCTTTCCTCTCCCATCCGTCCGTCCGTCCACTGAACCACTTAGGTGTTTACACCTCGGTGCATGCATTTCCGTATCCGGTTTCCCCTCCTTCGCTCGCTCCCTTGGTCGACTGAGTCACACGCTAATTCATTTTCTTACTCTCACCCTTGCGGTTCACTTTTTCCAACGTGTTAGTCATCCGACATCCCCCCCCCCCGCACCCCCCCTCCCGTTCTGTGTTCCACAGGACCAGGCTTGGGTATCTACCGACCACACTGGATAGCTGTAGTGGTCCTTTTCTTCCTCTTAGGACTCCAGAAGAGGAGTCCTCTGTGGCTTGCACCTTGTAGGAGTATCTGAGAACCTCACGGGGCCCAGGCATGCACAGCACCTGCCATTACTCTTTCCTAACTGGGGGAGCCTCTCTGATGAGGTAACCCAGCTTCCCACAAGATGTCACCTGTGGCCACCTCCCGAAAAGTGAGCGGCTGAGAGAAGCTGCCAGCTCTCAGCTTTCTCCATCCTTCCTCTCTTTCTCCTTTAGTCCAGCCCCCCTGCCCCGCCCCATTTCCCCCTCCACTCCCCCCCCCCCCGAAGATATTGGCCCAAGCTAGCTTTGGGCAGGGGCTGAGCAGTGGTGTGCTGGGTGGAGGCAACAGTAAGGGAGATAGGAAGCCTGTTCTGCGGGGCTTATCTCAGGTCTATGAGGCAACCGAAGCTTGGCGATCTCATCTGCAACTGTTGTTTTTGTCCTTATCTGAGGATGGGGGTGGGGGTGGGGGGGTAGGAATGGGCTTGAGTTACAGCTGAAGGAATTTAGATCAGACACCTGGAGGAACTTCTCAACATTCAGTGCTATAGGGCTTTGCAAAGTGTGTGTGTGTGTGTGTGTGTGTGTGTGTGTATGTGTGTGTGTGCGCGCTACAACATGTTATGTACAAGCATTCCAGTAATGTGTATTGAACTGAGAGCCAAAGCCATTTCTTCTCTGTTTCCCCAATCAGAGCCTCTGTGTCCTCCTTATCAGTGTTAAGAGGGTTGTGAGGAGGACTGAGGTGACGGTGACCAGTTCCAACCTTACCTGGCCCACAGCATGTGACGGAAGGACATGTGCCATGTACTCCTTGAAAATAGCAGCACTGCTCCCATGATGTCACAGACAGGTGAGTGGGGTGTTGTTTTGTATAGACTAACAAGGGCCAGGGGACATGGTGACGGAGTCTCATCGTGCGCTCATGCTGGTCTCGAGCTCAGAACCCGAGTCTCCCTAGTTCTGAGATTCCAGCTGTGAACCACTACGTCTAGCTAACAGCCAAGGACTGTAGAGCTGGAGACAGGGTTAGGAGAAGATTGGACAGGAAGAAGGGAGGGTAGATGGGAAGACTGGCTCAAGAAATCAGGAGGACACGTGACCATCTCCAGGGTGTTCACCGAAGACAGTTGGGAAAGACAACAGAGGCCCTAGAGGGTTTTCAGGAGAAAAACTCACCTTCAAACTACCAGGGAAGCACTAGTAGCGATAGTAGAAGTGGGTTCTGGAAGGTCAACCTGGAGGTGCTTGGCTGAGGCTGTAGGGGGCAGGCACATCTTTGCTGCGGTAGCTCTTTGTGGAGGGCCAGCAGACCTTGAAAGAGTGACAGCATCAGAAACATACCCAGTGTGTCCCTTCTCATCTATAGACTGAACCTGAGCCCCAGCTGAAGTGGCGTTTGGGCCAGTGTCTCCCAGGCTTGCCACTCTTTGGTCTGTTGGTTTCACTGGAAGTCTTCCCCACAAGTCTCTAAGCCATGGAAAGCAGTTGTTGTGATTCAGGGACTCTCCATGTTTGGGTTGGGAGCCTAGCCTTTAACAGCTGAACCATCCCTCTAGCTCTATCAATTCTTTGCAAAGATCTATGACTATTATTTTTAAATATCTGTTGTTTGCTTGAGACAGGCTGTCTTTAGATTCACTATGATGTTGGGGAGGGTCTTGAACTCCAGATATTTCAACTACCACACCCTGGTGTGGGCATGACAGGTTTATGCTACCACATCCAGGTCAGCTGAGGCTTCTTTATTGATCAGTGAGCTATCTGGCAGTTAAAGAAGAGAATGTTAACATAGAAACTCACCCGTGGGAGATATCACAGGGAGCTGAGGTCACCCACAAGTCGCTCAATAGAAAAACAATTACCTAGTACAGATTGTGGATCTGGTATCACTTGAGGCTCTGGGAGTTCAATAAGGACTCAGACAGGAAGTCTTTGGAGGTCAGAGGATGGGCAGTGGGGGTTAGCAGGCAGCAAAGTTTTGGCATTTATGCTAACGTAGCAGGCTTCCTCATCTGCTGGTCTCAGCTGGGTTCTCCTGCATCTTCTTGTCCGCCCATGGACTCTCAGGGATGGCACAACTCAACGCCTTTCTTCAAAATCCACAAACAGACATTCCACAAGGGCCTTGCCAGTGTGGCCAACTTTCCTGAAGATTTAGATAGAGCCTCAAAACAAGACTGCAGAGACATTAAGTTTGACTTAATCCTCACTCTTCAAGGTTGTGTGTCTGTCCTTCAAGTGGCTTAGCAGAGACCTTTCCCCCACTGTATGTTGCTCCACTTCCAGAACCATCTCCCAGCAGGGTAGTTGAGCTGGTTTGAGTTGTTAGTAGTATTTGTCCTTCTTGGTAACAGTTAGAACCACTTGTACACAGTCAGCTTTCCTGCTACCATGTAAGATCCTTGGTAGGACCTCACCCAATCAAGTATGTTTTAGAGACAGTTTTATTCAATGTGTAAATAAAGAGAGATGAGACCATCCTGCCACAGATGTCATGTATTACCTTCACATACACGAGGAAAGAAAGATATTTAATTTTACTATATGGTGCATGGGACCCTGCACCATAAGATCCAAACACCAAGTTCAGAAAGCTGATGGTTAACATGATGAGCTTTCGAGACAGATAAGATGACTCTGGGCCTTTACTTTGTGTACATTTGAACTCAAAGTAGGCCTTACTTCTCTTACCTTTCTAGTGGGCACGTGGATAGCACATAGATTGAGGTGAATCATTGTGGACCCGAAAACCGGACTTCTAAACTCAGATCTCAGTGTGCAGTATTACTGTAATAACCTTGTATTCCCCTCGTCCTATGCAAAACAACAATAGCAGCGTCAGTCACCTTACAGATCTACTCAGAGGACGAAGTAAGTTAGAATTCTTACCCAGTAGCCGGTACACACTAAGGCTATAAAGTTAGCAGACGTTATTACATGTCTCAGAGAGAGAGAGGAGAGAGGTAGCACCTGTAAGGTAACTATGTAGCTGAGAAGTCCTAACTGCTCAGTACCTACTAGCAACCATCAGGATTCTATAGTTTTTATCACACTCAAGAAGGAAGGAACCATTAGTGATGTAGTTCACTGTTTGCATGTCAGTCACACAGAGTGACACCAGCTGATTAGAGGAGCGCTTGAGATGACAGTGTGGCCCTCCCTGATGAAGAAGAGCAGCATCCTCCTCATGGCCATTCCTGGGTTCCAGCTGGCCTAGACCAGGAGAAGCCTGAGGAGTCAGGTTCTAAATGGGCCCGCATCCGTGTGATTCAGACTGCTCTAACCCTGCGGTTCCAGGCCCATGCCATCATATCTAACCTTTATGTGGGTTCCCAACTTGGGTCCTCATGACTGTGCGCAAGCTTTAGGATGCTGTAAGCAATTTACCTCATTTATATTTTCCTTTCCAAGAGTACATCCTCATCAAATCTTACAAAGCTTTTGCTAAGTAGGAAACATACATTCTAATTGACCAAGATCTTTCATGCCATCCTACCTTGATAACTACTTTTTTTCTCTCTTAGGGGTGCATAAACTATTGGTGGGTCCAACCACAGCCGGCATCTCAGATGGATACATTATGCTACCAGAGAATCCAGGACCATCGACTTGACTTCTAGCTTCCGAACAGCTTGCTCTTTGTTGCAAGGGCATTTGGGAAGAGAGATGGGGACTGAGGTTATGAACTGGAGCTGGCCACAGTCTTCCTTAAGATGAGACCCTTTGCCTGGGACAACCGGGCCTACCAAACCCCCCACGGTCTCATCTCGGCATCCTATTCCCCAAAACACCTGCTCTGGGCTTCTCCCTGTGGCCCCGGGTTTGGCTCAGCCTCAGTCAGGTGCTAGGCAAGTTAGCTCATTTCACCCAAACAAGTTGCAACCATCTGGGCTGAGCCTCACCCTTGACTGTACAAGGGACAGGCCTGGATCGGGCAGGTGAGTTAGGCTGATAAGGTAGATGGGGCAACTCCTGGCCAGCACCGCCTTATACAGAATCTGGGTTTGCATTTTTTCAACCAGGGCATGGGCAAGGAAAAGAAGGGTGGAGACTGGACCGATGTTTTGTGAAAGTGACACGTCTCCGTGAATACGACCGAGTCTCCAACGTAGTTATGTCCCTATGTCCACGGCTACTAAGAAATCAGGCAGTGACTCCTACCTGTGGTCCCCATAACATGAAATTCTCCAGGCTTTCCTGTAGGTTTCTACAGACTTTTGTGGGAAGAGAAGTCTTTCGTTTGTTGAAGAGTAGGCAACAATCAGTTTTACTGACCTTGGGTACAGGTGGTGACATGTGGCTGTCAGGGAGGGAAGCTCCTGGGATGGGGCAAGAGGATGAAGGAGGTGACTGATTGCAACCGATGCCCATGTGACACACGGAGACACATGAACGCCCACTCCCTTCTGCAAACCACTCCCAGGGTGTGAAACCATATGCACACGTTTGCACAGCCAAGTCCACGGCTCTTTGGCTAATGAAATGAAACTCTGAAGATACTGGGCAACTGTAGACTCAGTATCTGGGACACAGGTGGTTGGCTTGGTTTGGTTATTTCTAGTTTGAGAACAGAATAAGGAAGAGGTAAGAATGAAAGCATATGCAGAATGAAGAGACAAGGGAAAAAATCCTCAAATAATACCTTTTTTTTTTTTTTGGTGTTATCTCAGGACATACATGGCTCCATTGATTTATTTCTTCGTTGTCTCTTTGATTGATTCACTGTGCACACAGAGACTGAAAGCTTAAGAATCAGGTGCTCTATGGAGAACAGGGTCACAGAATGGAAGATCCTAGGCCTCTGGGAACTTGGAGGTAATACCTATGAGAGTGCCCATGAAAGCAAGACTCTTCTCACAGCTTTCATTTGAAGCAGGCATTGTTATCTTCTGTACAGATAATGAAACTCCAACATGCCAAGTACCCAGAGGAGATAAAGGGCATTGGAGTTCAGGAATAAAAGGGTGTGGTGGCCTCCAGTTGCCTAGTTGAGCGCTGAAATGGTGGCGGATCTGGATCGTTGAAGTTGGAGAACAGCGGTAGCTAGCTCTAGGTTAGGGGACACAGCTAGGGTGGTGGTGGGGTTAGAGCTACGAGGGCAACTGTTGGAGCTCTGGTTGAGTCTGAGCTGCTGAACTCTTCCAGTGGGCTAAGAGCCATACAGGACGGTCAACAGTAATCAATACAGAGTGTCCCTTTACCATTAGGACACCTGGGATTGCCCATCTCCATCAAGACAGCAACTATGTCCCTGTGACCAAGTGTCTGACACAGGCATCTTAATCGAGGACAGGTTTATTTTGGTTTATAGTTTCACAGGCTACGGGCCTGGTGGCTGCATTGGGTCAGTTCATGGTGGTAGGGGCTTGCAGTGACTGCTTCACACATGACACCAAGCAGGAAGCAGGGAGCCCAGGCTGAAGCAGAAGGGTGTGTAGCCTTTGAAGATTACTCTTAGTAGCTTAAGTCTTGCATTTGGGCCTCATATTCAAAATGTTTTGTGACACCCTGCACTCTCCTCAGACAGAACCACCAGTTGCTCAAGTGCTCAAGCATGGGAGCTTATAGGGAAATAATTCTTCTTCTTCTTCTTCTTCTTCTTCTTCTTCTTCTTCTTCTTCTTCTTCTTCTTCTTCTTCTTCTTCTTCTCCTCCTCCTCCTCCTCCTCCTCCTCCTCCTTCTTCCTCCTCCTCTTCTTCCTCCTCTTCCTCCTCTTCCTCATCCTTCTCTTCCTCGTCCCTCTCTTCCTCTTCCTCCTCCTCTTCCTCCTCCTCTTCCTCCCCCTCTTCCCCCTCCTCCTCTTCCTCCTCCTTTCCCTCCTCCTCCTCTTCCTCCTCCTCTCCCACCTCTTCGTCCTCCTCCTCTTCATCCTCCTCTTCCTCCTCTTCATCCTCCTCCTCCTCATACTCCTCTTCCTCCTCCCCCTCTTCCTCTTCTCCCTCCTCTTCTTCCTTTTCTTCCTCCTCTTCTTCCTCTTCTTCCTCCTTCTCCTTCTAACACCTTTTTTTAGGTAAGACTATAAAATGAGGTGTTTCATCATAGTATCTTCATACATATATTCATAGTGTTCTCATCCCTTCCTCTCTGCCACTCCCTTCCCCTCCCACCTCTCTCTGGGCCCTGCTCTTTCCCTCATGCAACCCATTACTTTCTCTGTTTCTATCTCCCTAAGATCTCTTCCTCCCTCTCATGATCCCCTTTCTAGTTTCATGACTCACAAACCACATATATAAAGAGATATGTGTATCTATGAACTTCAAATTTAGGTTCTACATGAGGGAAAACATGAGGAATCTAGCATATTTAGCCTCATGTGGAGTTAAGAGGACATTTGATCCCTGGAACTGGAGTTGTAGATGGTTATGAGACACCATGTGGAATGCGGGGAACCGAATCTGGCTCTTCTGCAAGAACAACAAGTGCTCTTAACTGCGGAGCCACCTTTCCATCCCCTAATGATTTCAGTTTTCTTTATGGCGGCACAGAATTCCATTGTGTTTATGGACCATGTTGTCTTAATCATCTGTCAGTGGACATCTAGGCTGGTTCCCTTTCCTGGCTTCTGTGACTAGTGCAGCAATGATCAGGGATGATCAAGTGTATCTGTATGTTGATTTGGGATCCTTAAAGTGTATAGGCAGGACGGTATAGGTGAGTCCTACAATAATTATATTTTCTGTTTTAAAAACTGTTTATGGAGCCAGGCATGGTGGCGCACGCCTGTAATCCCAGCACTTGGGAGGCAGAGGCAAGCGGATTTCTGAGTTCGAGGCCAGCCTGGTCTACAGAGTGAGTTCCAGGACAGCCAGTGCTACACAGAGAAACCCTGTCTCGAAAAACCAAAAAAAAAAAAAAAAAAAAAAACCTGTTTATGTATGTTAGGAACTTCCATATGACTTTCTACAGTTGTTTGGTTTTGGGAGACAGGACCCAGGCTTGCCCTGAACTCATTTTGTCAACTAGGGAAGACCTGAAACTTAACAATTCTCCTCTGCCTCTGCCTCTCAAGTACTTAGACTACCGTGCCTGGCCTGTGGGGGGGACTTAGCACCCCATCCCAGAGGCATGCAGATTAGTAATTGGCTCAGGCCAAAAAGCAGTTAAACGGAAGAGGCAAAATTTAAATGCAGGCAGATGAGCTTCTGAGCCCATGCTTTGACCTTCTGTTCATATAGCCAGATGTTTTAACCAAGGCAGCACCATGGGAAGGAAGGCAGAATACGCAGGAGCAAGGCCAGAGCGGCGTGTGGAGTCGTGTGGAGGATGAGTGGTGGGGCACCAGCAGGATGAGTGCCATCCCCCTCCCCCAGTCGGGAGAGGTAGGAGGACAGGTGGCAGACATTGATGACGGACAGGAGAGCACACAGGTTATCTGAGGAGCAGTGAGGAGGCGGACCGCTTCCAGGAGTGTGAAGGAAAGAGCCCGGGCAAGTGTCAGGGTTGGAAAGGTGACTCCCCTGGTCAACTTCTGGAAATACAGCCTGATGTCACTCTGGGTTCCCAGGAACTCAAGGGCCTATAAACAGGCCAGTTACCACAGACCTGCCTGCTCAAGCAGCTCGCTCTGTGGAAATAGCCACCCCCTTGCATGGATCTGCATGTTCTTCCAGTGCCAAAGATAATCTGCTGAGGCCATTCCCTTGGGGTGGCTTGGAAAGCCAGCGGTACAGTGATGTAGCCTTTTCAGACTTGAAGGTCACCATATTCAACGTGGATTTTGTAATAAACTCCTGTGCCCAGCAAAGGTAATGTTTGATTGTATGTGTGTGGTGGACCCAGAGTCCTCAATTCCATTATGGGCAGGTTTACACAGGAGATGACTTTGACCAAACAGGTGAGGAACTGTGGGAGAGACTGTAGAGGCATCAAATTATTATTTTTTTAAAATAGTCTTTGAAGGCTAAAGGAATTACAAGGAGGTTAAGAGTGCTTTTTGATCTTGTAGAGGACTGAATTCAGTTCCTAGTACCCATAGCTAGTGGTTCACAACTACTTGTAACTTCCGCTCCAAGGGAACGCCATTCCTTCTGACCCTCGTGCACACCCACTCGTGCATGTGCACTGTCCCCAAAACACATGATTCAAAACAAAGTCAATCTTATGTCATCTTTGAATGCATAGGAATATGTTAATAAGAACGACACACTCATCCCATTACAAGGACATCTATCAGCCTATCCCACAAAGATTATTGACAGGATAGTGTGTCCTAGGACTGGAGTTTGGAATGCTAGTCAGGTCATTCTGGGTGAGACAGGATCAATCCAACACCATCTCTCATATTGCTGGTCAGATTCTTTAAATGCCAGCCTCGCCCCTCCCACTGTGTGCGTGTGTGTGTGCACACGCGAGTGCGAGCATGTGTGTATATATGTTTATGTGTGGGTATGTATATGTGTATGTGTGTATATCTGTGTGTGCGTGTATGTGTGACTATGTATGTATGTGTGTATGTGTATGTTTATGTGTGTGTATGTATGTATGCATGTGTATGTATGTGTGCATATCTGTGTGTGTATGTTTATATATGTGTATATGTGTATGTTTGCATGTATGTGTATCTATGTATGTATGCGTGTCTATGTATGTATGTGTGTATGTGTATGTATGTGTGTATGGGTGTATGTATCTATGTGTATATGTATGTGTGCATATCTGTGTGTGTGCATGCATATGTGTCTATATATGTATTTGTGTGTGTCTATGTATGCATGTGTGCATGTGTATGTATGTATGCATATCTGTGTGTGTATGTGTGTCTATGTATGTATGTGTGTATGTGTATGTCTGTGTGTGATTGTGTGTATGTATGTGCATGTGTATGTATGTGTGCATATGTATGTGTGTGAGTGTATGTGTCTATGTTTATATGTGTGTATGTGTTTGCTTGTGTGTATCTGTATGTTTGTGTATGTATGTATATGTATATGTATGTATGTACATATGTGTGTGTATGTATGTGTGTGTGTTGGTCTCTATGGTGGCCTTGCAGTCACTCTGTAGATGAGAATGATCTGACCCTTGGTCCCCTTGCCTCCGTCTTCTGAGTGCTGGGATTACAAGCATATATCAACACATCTTTTAAGTAAAAATAAAATAAAAAAACCTTGGAATTATTGTTACACATGTGCTTCACGATGTGTTTGTGGCTAGGGGTATGTGTATGTGCCACAGAGTGTGTGTGACAAGGTTAGAGGACAATTTTATAGAGTTTGCTCTCTCTCTCTCTCTCTTTGGGTTCCAGAAATCAAACTCCAGTTGCCAGGCTTGGGGGGCAAATTCCTTTATGCAATGAGTTGTCCCACAGTATGTAAATGTGGTTTTATGTGGTGCAGGGGATTGCCCAGGGCTTCATGTATACTAGGCAAGCACTCTACCAACTGAGATATATGTGTGTATACACATATACCTATATACATATATGTACATGCATATGGATATGTGTGCTTTATATATTATTTTAATATATAAAATACATTATATTATATAAACACTTTATGTAATATATTTACATGTTGCATGTTTATATATTATATATTTATATATTATATATTTAATTGTATAGCTATTAAAGGACTCGAGGTTGCTAGGGAGAGAGGGATGGATTTAAAAGGAGTTAAGGGAGGAGTCTGGAGTGAGTATGACAATACATTATATACATGGATATAATTCTTACAGAATTTGTAAAAATATTATATCCAAAATGAGATAAAAGGCTATAATTGAGGAAAAATGTTGGGGCAGAAGAATGGGGAGTTTGCAGAGAGTACACGTAAGACTCTGCCTACAAAAAAAAAAAAGCCTAAAACATTTACTACCTAGTATTCTCAAGGAAAAAAAAATCCAGTCTGTGGTTGCACACATGGACCCAAGTCATCTGCAAAGCTAAAGAATGCTCAGGAGCATGTTCGAAAACAGGGTAGACAGTAAAAGAATATTCTTAATTTGTGCATCCCGATAAAACACAGTAAGGACTTACTGCGGGCCAGGGACCGTCTAGCCACATAAAAGAAAACTAATATAATTTAATTATTTAAAAAGGCAGACCCGTGAGGTTCTGTGGCCTCAGAGGCCCTACCTCGACAGAGGTATTTACCAGCAGCTCATGATGAAAGTGCACATATTTTGAAAGTGAAATCTTTAAAAGAACAATGAAGAATGAAATGTTTCAGAGCCCTGAGAATGAGATCAGCGTTTCCCCAGCTTAGTCAATAGCAGGTAACGAGCCAAGCCCCGTGCAATAAAAGAGCGTTTGTGGACTTGTACGAAAGAAATTCGGGAAGCCCTCAAAGGCCAGCGCAAACAAAGACTGAGACGGCTCATCAAGGTCGAAGGGAAAATGAGCCCATTGGCTCCTGGCTGCAAAAGCCGATCTCCCGACACTGAGTCAAGTCGAGTAAGACGCTTAGTGAGAGCAATCCCTGTGTTAGTAACAGGAAAAAGATAGCTTAATGGGTCTGTAGCATGCCGGAGAAAAGAGAGCTGGGTTTCTTGTACACACACATCTATCCCACGCCCAGGAGTTAGTAGTAAGTGCTTGTTTTGTGAGCAAGAATAAAGGACTTCAGAAAGTTTCTCATCATGCCCTAGAGACAAGGCTGGTGGTTCTCCAACCATTTCCACGGGCAGTGAAGAGGCAGGCAGTGCACCTGAAGTTGTGTGGTTTATTGAAAATATTTCTGAGCTACTCGGTATGGGAGGGAGGGTCTTGATTTTCGTTTAACGCCCTTTCAAAGATTGCAGAACACGAGGCTGGGGAGGTGGATCAGTCAGAGCAGTTGCTTTGTAAGCATGAGAGCCTCTTTTTTTAATAACTCACCGAGTCCAGCTTGTGATGCCCAGGCTCACAGATGTGGCCGTGGTGTACTGGCACTTGACTGACCCACCATGCTGCCCCAGTCTCTTGAGTGCTGAGATTATAGGTCTGTGTCACCACACCCAGCTTCTGTTTCAAGGGCTGTGTCCATAAAGTCTCTTTTATAGTCTCTTAGGCAGTACAAAATTGACCAGAATATGTAAATGCACATGCCTGGCTGTGGGACTATATAAACCTCTGCTCATGGATTTAATCTGTGGTTTAGAATTTATTGACCCCTAATCCAAATCATTCATTTATATATATTTTTTGAGACAAGTTGACACAGGGCCTCTCTCTGTAGTTCAGGCTGTCCTGGAATTCACTCTGCGGCTCAGGCTGGCCTCAAATTTGAGACTAGCTTTACCTCTACAGTGTTAGCATTCGAGGCATGAGTCACCGCACCTGGCTTAAAGCATTAGTTTAAACAGTTTCTTTATTTCAACCTATTTTAGATGAGGAGGTGATATAGTTTGCTCTCTGGACAGTTGCTAGCCATGTAAAGTGCAACATTATTTCCTTCGCGTTTTCTGAAAGCTTTCCTTTTCTTTTTGAGAGCTGTACCCACCCCTCAGCAGGAATCTTTCCTCTCTCCATTGCTACATTTTCCTGGCGAGGCAGCCAACAGGATGCTGCGGAACTCCAGCCTTCAGCAGCCTGTTGTAGAATTGTTACACTTGGTAATTTGCCTTGAACTTTCCGTACTTTGAAGGCTCGTGTTTTTTGGCTCAGGCCTCTCATCCGAGTTTCCGAGAGAATCACGGATTCAAGGCCAGTCTGGACAACTTGGTGACCCCTGTCTGAAAATAAAATGTTAAAAAAGAAAGGAAGGAAGGAAGGAAGGAAGGAAGGAAGGAAGGAGGGAGGGAGGGAAGGAAGGAAGGAAGGAAGGAAGGAAGGAAGGAAGGAAGGAAGGAAGGAAGAAGAAAATAGAGGCTTGATGACAAGAGGGCTTGCCTGGCTTCCATAGTCAGCCTCCCTCCTCCTGCTGCCACCAGGCGATGGGGTAGATGGGAGGACGGGAGGACAGACATATGGATTTAATATCATACACAGACTCAACCTTGATCTCGAACCACATCCTGCCCCTGCCTCTGTACTGGCCCTGGATATCCCCTCTGCACCTCCCGTATAGGTGAAGTTTCATGTAATTTACCAGGCCCATGCGTCTGGTCTATGATCTGGATTGCCATGTAAGTGCTTGGAGGATACCGGGAAGAAAGGCCAAATAAGCAGAGAGGTGTTGGAAAAGGCACTGAAACTTATCAAACGCTTATAGAGTAAGTTTGTAATAAAAAAATATACTATATAATATATTTATCATGATGTACATGTCATACATATCTGATGTATATATCATACATATGATATGCTATATCACATATAGTATATACACACTATATCATATATAGTGATTAAAAAACTATTTCAAATAATGGGGGAATACGAAAGAAGCTCAGTGGTGTGGTGGACGGGGCAGCCCAGACCCGTTGCGACACTATCAGTTGTTGACTTGTGTCAAACAGTCACAGTTTTCTTTGGAGATGAAAAATCATACTGATGTTGTGAATCACACGGAGCTGTGTGCACACCATCATTTGGAACTGTATCTAATGACGGCAGGATGGCTGTGCTTACTGAGCGCATCCTATGTGGCAGAGCTGCCTGAGTTGCTGCTTGGGCTTTCTTCACTGAGTCCTGGTTACGGCTCTCCTGGATGGACACTGTCCTCCCATCACCTGAGCCTCGGAGATGGTGTGCATCTTGGCCAGGGCCATAGAGCGTGCATGTGCAGGGTTTACATGGGTCTGGTCTGTTCCTTCCCTTTAAGCTCCGGACGGACTTGCCCCACATTCTGTGACCAAGGCTTCTCCCAGGCTCCTTATCTGCCTCCACCTGTTTTTGCAAAGATCACAAAGCAAAACAAAGCAAGAAGACAGAAGAGAGAGCTCCAGCTTGGCAGTGAGGGAGAGATGGGATCGTGAGTGAAACTATATCTTTTTTTCTTGAAGTGCCAAGGGGCCAGTCTTTGTATAGCTCAGGTAAGCTCTCTACCACAGGACTATAGCATTGGTCCTGAAGAGCTGCGCCAGTCACACGTAGGGTGAGCCAGTCCCTTGGTGAGATGTAGGCAGGGGAAAGAGAGGGAGGAAGTCTGAGAATAGCTTCTGGCATTGGGGTAAGCTGATGCTTTCTTTTTCTTAAAATTAAATTCAATGATTATTGGTGTGTGTGTGTGTGTGTGTGTGTGTGTGACAACATGTATGTGCAAAGTAGAGGAAAAACTTTGTGGAGATAATTTACTACTGTCTGTCTTTATAAGGGCCCCCGGGGTTGAACTCAGGTCACCAGGTTTGTGTGGCAAATGCCTTTATCTGTTGGGCCATCTTGCCTGTGCAGGCCCACAATTCGGGACATTGATTTAGAACGTTGGATAACTCAAGACGTATCAGTAAGCGCTTAGGGTGCAATGCATTTGTGAGACATTGGCAAACCGAAACAGAGTCTGTTGGAGATTGGTTCTAATTCAACTGGGAATCTGCACGTCCTTGTCTAAAGGTCCTTTCCACAGTGGGTTTTTGATGGATCAATAAAGATGCCAGTGGCCAGGCGGTGGTGGCGCACGCCTGTAATCCCAGCACTTGGGAGGCAGAGGCAGGCGGATTTCTGAGTTCGAGGCCAGTCTGGTCTACAGAGTGAGTTCCAGGACAGCCAGGGCTATACAGAGAAACCCTGTCTCAAAAAAACCAACTAACCAAACAAATAGACAAACAAAACAACAACAACAACAAACCCAAAAAACCAAATCCAAAAAAAAAAAAAAAAAAAAAGATGCCAGTGGCCAATGGTTGGGCGAGGGGACACAGGGCAGGACCCTTAGGGTTGCTGTGGGGGAGGAGATGGAGGATCACCATGATACATTGGGAGGTGGAAGAGATTTAGAGCTGCAGAGGGAAGGTCATGTGAAATGTAGGAGAAAAGGGAAAGTGGCCCCTGAAAGAGCTGCCCAGAAGCATCTTGGGCAGCAGAGACCAATGGGCCACACAGAAAGTAACAGGGCAGCAAAGTTAAAAGTAGATTTAGAAGGTGTTGAGCCAGGAGTACTGGAGGGAAAAGTATGCTAGCCGTGGGAGGATCAGAACTGCCCAGCCATTAAGTTAGACAGCCTATTACAAATAAGCTAGTGTGTGTGTGTGTGTGTGTGTGTGTGTGTGTGTGTGTGTCTCCCATTCACAAATCCAAAGAGTTCCTGGCCGGGTGGCTGGAAGCACACCACCTGCTGGGTGCTACAAACTCACCGCTACAGGATGCACTGTCTACTTGGAAAACGCACACTTATTAATTACTCTACGTGCGTGGTCCACGGTTCATATTGTCTAGCACGCACCAGACACCGTGAGGGACATCGGAGATACAGAAATGAATCAGATTCTGTTTAGGGTACTGAGTGTGAGACTTGGAGATTGGAATGCCAGCTCCTTATGCTGCCTGCATGACTCAGTAGTTAACCAACTGAGTCTCAGGCTCCTCATCTGTAAAATGGGTCTCATTAGTCGCAGCACTGGCTTCAGGGCTTGGTGGTGACAACAGATGAGGGAAGTTTCATGGTAAGTGAGCTAATTTGAGATTTTTTTTAGGGCAGTGCCTGGTATATAAAGTACGCTGTGTTGGCAGAAGATTCTCTCTCTCTCTCTCTCTCTCTCTCTCTCTCTCTCTCCTCTCTTTCTTTCTTTCTCTCTCTTCTCTTCTCTTCTCTTCTCTTCTCTTCTCTTCTCTTCTCTTCTCTTCTCTTCTCTTCTCTTCTCTCCTCTCTTTTCTCTCTCTCTCTCTCTCTCTCTCTCTCTCTCTCTCTGTGTGTGTGTGTGTGTGTGTGTGTGTGCGTGTTGCTGTCTTCATTTAAGGAACTGAAGGGTTGATCAGATCTGTCATGTTCTTTGCGTTGTGTTTGGGTCACAGGACTCTCTTCTCGTTTGCCATCCTTTGGTGCTACACGGTCTGTAATATGCAAGCAGGACTCTGTCATGAGAAAAAAATAAAACCATAAAGACTCAAAGCACTCCATGGTTGCTTCTCTGTTTTATGCTATCCATTGATAACAGGATGGGGTGAGCAAATGCGCAGTGGGGGGGGGCTGGGAGGGCAAGGTGCTTGAATAGAACACAGCAACATGCCACCCACTGGCCCGGGCGGGGGGGGGTGCTGAGTGGGGGGAGGAATAGTTTCCATTTTTGTCAGGGACCTCACTGTCCTGTGGAGCAGATGCAGCTTTCAGCCTCTGGCAGCGAGGATGGCAAGACTGAGCAGAACAGAGCCCATATTTGGCCAGGGAAGAGGTTCACTTCTCTCCACACCCTCTGACTCACCCTCCCGGCCCGCCAGCCTGGGGCTGAGCTCACAGCCCTCTGACTCAGGCACGGTGGGGTACCCTCTTCAGAGAGGGAGGCTGTCCTAGCACCAAACTGCAGCCTCTGTTGGGACTTTTTCTCTTTATTAGTCCCCGCTCTTCTGGGGCTGAGCCTGATGCTGTCTTTGCTGCGGCCCCTCGCAAAAGCCCTTTCCACAGAGAAGGGCCACTCTGAAGAGACCCTTGCATCCAGAAATGGGTCCTGCAAGGGCTGACTTTGTTTTGGGATGTCCACCCGTGTGTCTCCTCCTGGAGTAAGCAGTTGACGTCACTTGGATAGATGGAAGAGTTTCCTCTGATGGCGGGAGGGAGGTGTTGGGAATAAAGCGGTGGAGAGTCCTTGTTCTATGTGACCTCATCCCTCTCTAGGCTTTATAGCTACATGTATTAGCCAATCTCAGAGGCGATAGTAGCTATAGAGGGAGCTTTCCAGGCTGGAAGAGCACAGGCTAGGAGGAGCTGTATTCTGTCCCTTATTGTTTTTTGTGTGGTTCCTGGAGATCAAGCACTGCTTCTCCTTGGAGCTGGTGGGAAATGCAGAGTCTCAACTCTGATCTGGCCAGCTGGTTGTGTTCTGATTCCTCTCCTGATGATTGACAGGCATGCTGAACTTTGGTCAGTTCTGAATACTGGGAGATCTGGTGAATTTCATACCCCAGACCTACTATCAGAGGTTATCACCTTACTGGTGCTCAGGTGTGTTCTGGGCACCTTCAGAGCTGCCTGGGTGACTCAAGGGTGCAGGAAAAGGTCTCCACCTTGCTCTAGTGAGTCAGAGTGACTGATAAGCCAGGCCACACACTCCACTGCACTTAACATCTGGTCAGGCACAGAAAGGAGCCAGTCAGGCTAAGCTTAGCACATAAAACACATGTGAACTGCAGAAGATGGAGGGTGACTGTTAGCAGGATGGCACAGCCCAGTGGCTACTGACTACTGACCTGAAACCAATTGGATCATTGGCACACCTGAATGCACAGGAAGCCAGGGGGCCGCAGCTCCTGGAGTTTTAAGAAATGCCAAGAAATAGGGGCTGGGGAGATGGGTCAGTGGGTCACTTGCACAAGTGTGAAGACTGCCCAGAATCCATTAAAAGCCAGGTGGGCATAGTGGCCCACCTGTAATCTCAGCATGTGGGAGGTAGAGATGTGATCCTCAGAGCAAGGGGGCCAGCTAGACCAGCTGCATTAGTGAGCACTAGGTTTAGTGAGAACCCTTGCCTCAGTGTAGAGGATGAATAGTGGTAGGAAGTCAGTATCAGCCTTGGGCAGGTATACACTCACCTGCACACATGGGTCTCTCCACATATATGAATCTGCACACACATGACACATCCACACTCAAAAGAGAGAAACAAATGCCAAAAGTAGAGCTTTTAATGAAACGTCTTCCGATTTTAACTGTGATCTCATGTACAAGACTTGCACAGGTTGAAGCCAGCTAGGGTCCCAGCCCTGAGAGGGTGAAGCGGACACAGGGTCCCACCTTTAAAAAGTTCTTTGCAGTTAATAGCCATGGAAAAAAGGAGTGTCACTGGGTTTATCAACCACATTCCCAGGCAGCCCCACACCCAGTAGTAGTTAGACAATACAAAGCAAACTCCATTTTATTTCAAAGTATACTGTGCTCTAAACAGAATAGTCTAAATGTGGCCTGAGGCTTACTGATACACACACACACACACACACACACACACACACACACACACAGAATGTTTATTCTAACTCTGGTGATCACCTGCTCCAGTTTTCCGACTGTCTGTAGCATTAAAGGCCCTCATCTTATTCAAACAAAGGTCTCAGGGCAGTGGCCCTGGTAAAGTGTCACTTCCTGGCTTGCTAGGAAGTGCAATCTACCACACCCATGTCTGAAACTTGGGTTTTTATACCTATTTGCTCATGGTGGTGGTCACCTGACTTAATCGTTATGGGCTTGGCCTCATCAGGAGTATGGAGACAATTAATCATAGGCTGTGGCAAGGCTTAAATGTGCCATGCACATGAAATGATCCTGAACAGTCCTAGCAGCACTAGCAGTCACCAGATTCTACATGAATGTTAGCTGGCCCTATTCAGTTTTTGCACCAGAGGATGGACTATGGAGAGCTCCACCGACCAGTGCAAGTTCCTCTAACGCCTTGGCTGTAGGTCTGTCAGAACAAGTGCAGCTCAGAGCAGAGGGCCAGAGAGCTGGATGCTGAGCACAGGGACCTAGAACTGTGGGCTATGCCTTTATGGAAGCCAGTGAACCTCTCTGTGGCTCATGACTTCAGCTGTAAGCTGTGTTAACCACACTCACCTTCAAGGATGCTGTGTGGCTGTGAGACCCTTTCAGGAGATACATTTCAGGTAGGAGGCTATTATGCTTTGAATCTGAAGTGCCCCCTGACTAGTTTGTGTTTTCAGCACTCGGCGCCCGACTGATGATGGTGTTTGGAAACATTCTGTGCTAGTAGCGAGGTGGAGGGAGGCCATTTCCTGTTGCTCTCTTGTCTCTTGCCTGCTGTGACATGAACAGGCTTCACAGACTCTTGCTGACCGGATGCTCTGCCCCAGTGCATGGGGCTAAGGGATGACAGACAGAGTCCCCTGAAACCATGAGCTGGAATTAATCACACTCTTGTTTCTGTCAGAATTCTGGTGCATAGTCACATAAACGTAGCTAATACAGGAACTGTTCCGTCCTTATGCCTCGCGAACGCCTCCATGCAAAGGCTTGTGGGAAAAGAATATAAGCAATAGCCATGTTGTAAAGATAAGTGTTGAACGAAACCTTATTGGTCACTACAAGATGTTTTGCGACCTCAAATGGAAGTGCAACAGTGTCGTGCCTTGCTGAGCTTTGAATGGGGTCTTGTGGTCACAAGTTCAAAACTCTTTCAAAGATTGCTGTAAGAAGGGTCTGCTGCCCTCAGTCATCCCATTTTTTTTTTTATATACATTTCACTTACAAAGTGACCTTTGGGCCAGGAAAGTGGTGGCACTTACCTTTAATCCCAGCACCTGGGAGGTAGAGGCAGGTGGATCTCTGAGTTTGAGGCCAGCCTGTTCTATGGAGTTGTGAGGACAGCCAGGGCTGCATGGAAAAACTGTCTTGAAAAACCACCTCCAAAAGAGTGACCTTTTGTACATAGTTGGTCAATTTTGCTGTAGGGCCTTTATACTTTTTTAAAATTAAAGAAACCTGTTTATTCAGGAGTTACACAGCTAATATAATTTCTGTTATTCACCCCCACCCCCGTAAGACTTTGGTCTGGCAATAGTTATTCGGTTCAAGGTTCCGTAGGCAGGTCTGTGGTCTAGGTTATGCTTGGATGGTTTTGGTTGGGCTCATTCAAGGGTCAGTGGTTGGCTGGTTATTGTTGAGTAGCTAGACTGGGTTGGGCTGGGCTGCCCACTGGTGACTGTTCAGTACCTCATTATGAAAGCAATTTTCCTAGTCCTTGAGTTAGTCATGCCATGCCCTTTATGTTGACCAAAACAATCCCAAAGCCAGTGATGGCGTTAAGAGGGCACTGTCAAAGAATATGGACATCCGAGAAGATGGCCAACACCAGATACCAGTTGACTATGGTGATAAGTAGATGCTATGTACCTACAGATCCTAGTAAAGTTAAGACCGAGAGCAAACTTGTGGGAGGAGAAACTTGAAAGTTAACCTTCATTAGGGAAGCAGGTACAGGTAAAAACTCAAAAGCAAGAAACACGGTAAAGAAAAGTAGTCTGCCCACTTGTGACCCTGAGTTCGAACCTCCAATTGTTCATGTACTGTGGCCCCAACTCTCCCAGGATCCTGCCCTTGCTTCATCTGAACCTGGAATGCTGGTTCTTCTCTTTCCCCCATTTTCCATGACTTACCTTAATTATCACCTCTTCCACGAAGCCTGGAGCCCTTCACTCCTAACTTTATAATTCAACATATTGACTTGTTCCATTAATAACTAGCTACCCCACGTTTTTATTTGAGACAACTCATGCTGCTCTGTTCTGCTTTGTTTTGGTGTTTGAAGTAAAGTCTCGATGTTGCAGGTTAGGTTAGGCTAGCCTTAAACTGGAGATCCGCCTGCTTCAGCCTCTAGAAGCTAAGAGCAGAGGGATGTGTCGCCATGTCTCCTCATCTTAATTTGGGCCATATTGAATGTCATGGTATTGCTGTGTGACCTATGATTAGAAGCCTAAGTACTGGAATTCCAGAATAAAGCTTTCTCAGTTGAAAGCAGAGCTTCTTGGTAGAGAGAATGCTACAGTCTGCATCTCTACCTATTTGCCTTCCCCATTCTATCAGGGACCCTTGAAGGATTAACGTGGCTCCCCAGAGCACTGGTGGCTGCAATTTGCAAAATGATCTATTCCCTACCTTCTTCATTTGCTCATATGAAGAATGCTTGGCATTTCAAGGTCATGTGACTTGCCCCACGTCACACAACAAAGTCACCAATATGACCAGGTAATAGCTTCAGTGTCTTTATTTCTCTGGCATACCATGACTCTCTGTGGAGCAAAGTGGGTAGGAGACAGCACTCTAAACTGCCTTTAAGCAAACAGATCAGTCAATCAAACATTCACCCATGTGGTGACTGGTTTGAAAATGAACAGGTCCTGAATCCTCATCTCTGTGCTAGACACTGCGGATACATGCCAACAGAACAGGGCCTCTGTGGACTGCCTAGTAAAAAAGTGAGGGATGAACTATTCGCACCTACAAGTAAGCATTTAGAGTGTGGGATATGTCATCTGAGGAACAAGAGCAGGGGAGAGGGTGAGAGCATTCTCCATTGCCCTGCTGTGTTCTGGATGGTTCTGGGGAACTAGGAATGGGGTAGTGAGTGAAGGCCCTTACTTCTAGATATATGGATATCAGGGCTAAAAAAGAGGGGAGGGGCCACCAGTTCATGTTGCTTCCTATTCAAAAGCTTGACTGATCAAGGCAGAGTATGAACAACAAGTATACAGGATAAAACCATTACACAAATTTGGGACGCATTGGTTGTGGTGGTTTGAATGAAATAGGTCTCCATAGGCTCAGGAATATGAATACTTGGTGCCCTGTTGGTGGCATCATTTGGGTTTGGAGATATAGTTTTGCTGGTGGAACCATGACACTGGAGGCAGGTTCTGAGTTTTCAAAAGCCATACGCTATTCCCAGTTTGATCTCTCTGCTTCATGCTTGGGATTTAAATGTCCTAGCATCCTGTTCCAGATACCATGCCATCTGGAACCATAAGAACAAACAAATACTTCTTCTTTTTTTTTTTCCGAGACAGGGTTTCTCTGTATAGCCCTGGCTATCCTGGAACTTACTCTGTAGACCAGGCTGGCCTTGAACTCAGAAATCCACCTGCCTCTGCCTCCCAAGTGCTGGGATTAAAGGCGTGCGCCACCAACGCCCGGCTACAAATACTTCTTTTTAAAAATTTTTTATTGATTATTTTATTTATTTACATTTCAAATGTTATCCTTCTTCCCAGTTTCTCCACCACAAACCCCCATCTCCTCTCCCTCCCCTGACTCTATGAGGGTGTTCCCCCACCTATCAATCCACTCCTGCCTTAGCAACCTAGCATTCCCCTACCCTGGGTCATCAAGCCTCCACAAGACCAAGGGGCCACCCTCTCATTGATGCCTGATAAGGCCATCCTCTGCTACATATCCAGCTGGAGCCTTAGGTTCCCACACACACACGTGTACTCTTCTATTAGTGGTTTAGTCCCTGGGAGCTTTGGGGGTTCTGGTTGGTTGATATTGTTGTTCTTCCTATGGGGTAACAATCCCTTTCAGCTCCTTCAGCCCTTCCCCTAACTCCTCCACTGGGGTCCACATGCTAAGTGTGATGTTTAGCTGTATGTACCTGCATTTGTATTGGTCAGGCTCTGGCAGAGCCTCTCAGGGGACAGCTATACCAGGCTCCTGTAAACACTTCTTTTTCTAAGTTGCCTTGTACATGGTATTTTATCACTACAATTAAAAAAGTAACTAATACATTGATAAAAAAGTGATTTTTTTTAACTCCAAATTAGGAATCTCATAAGCTCTTGGTGACTGATTTCAGGCATGCCTGTAATTAATTATTCTCTGTGCAGGACATTTCTGAGGGTTTGTGTCAGTTCCACATGTAAGCTTTGTTGTTTGGTGTTATCGATAGCAAGAAGAGAGTAAGGTAGTGGGCTGCAGAAGGAAGCTGATGTGGAAAGGGAGTCCCTGCTAATTAGTTTGTCAAGGGTCAACTGTACACCAAGCACTGGGTTAGACCATGCCTATATAAAAAGGAAAAAAAAAAGGAATAGACTTACAGAACCCCAGAGTCAGTGACACACACAGAACATTTGGTTGGGGGGAGGAAAAGCTTATTTAGATATTCCATCTTTGGTGGCCTTTCTGATCCCATCAAGTTCAAGTGGGCTGTTTTTTTTCCTTCTGTTTGCCAGCCTGACCTTTAAGCAGAAGTTAGAGTCTATCATACTCATATATAGATTTTATTTTATTTTAGTGATGATTATTGACTATCTGGTACTGTATAGATGATAAGAATACAGAGACATTGCCCCAGTCCTTGAGAAATTTCTTATTTAATGAAAAGAACCCCCATTCCCTAAACCAAAACCCACCTAACCCAACCCATCCAACAAACCCATCCATTCAATCAACCAACCAACCAACCAACCCAACCAACCAACCAACCCAATCAACCAAATAACCCAACCAACCAACCAACCCACCCACCCACTCAATACAATCGACCAACCAAACAACCAAACCACCCACCCACCCACTCAATACAACCAACCAAACAACCCACCCAACCCAACCAACCAACCAACCAACCCAAACAACCCAAGTGAGCCAACCCACCCACCCACCCACCCAATACAACCGACCAACCAACCAATCCAACCAACCAACCAACCAATCCAACCAACCAAACAACCTACCTACCCAATACAATTGACCAAAAAGTCAAATCAAATAACTCACCCACCCAAACACCCATCCAACCAACCAACTAACCAACCAACCAACCAACCAACCAACCAACCAATCAAACACACAGCTTGGCATTATCTGTTGGTATATTACTTTTTTTCTCACTATGACAAAATACCTGATGGACAGTGTTTAAGAGAGAGAAGGTGTCTCTTGACTCACAGTGCTTTATGACATGGAGCTTGGAGTAGCTCAGTCTGTGGTGGTGGCTGCGTGTGGCATGGCTTGTTCACATTTTGGAGAATCAGGGAGCAGAGAGCAGAACTGGAAATGGGGCTGGGCTATAAACCTACAAAGTTCACCCCAGAAGTCGACTTTCTATGTCCCAAAGATTCCCTAACTTCTCAAAACAGTGCCACCTGCTGGAGGCTGTGCTCAAAACATGAGTCTGTGGGTGACATTTCACATTCAGAGGGTACCACCAGTTGGGAAGGGGTTGAAAGACTGGGATAGCAAGTGTTATATGCTGGCTGCCCCCAGGAAGAGCACAGTGTGCAGGAACCGTAAAGGGAATTGGAGCTAGTCTAGGACCAAGGATTCTGTATTCTTTAGGGTCCTATATTAGGCTGTGGGCCTAGGAGTGGTTTTTGGACTCTTTAGCATTGTCATTTCATCTCATGTTGGGACAATTTAGACTAGCTGAACTCTTTTTTTTATTGGATATATTCTTTATTTACATTTCATTTCCCTTTTCCTGGTTCCCCGCCCCCCAAACGTCCCATATGCCCTTTTCCCTCCCCCTGTTCCCCCATCCACCCCTTCCCACTTCCCTGCTCTGGTATTCTCCTACACTGATGCATTGACCTTTCCAGATCCAGGGTCCACTCCTTCCTTCTTCTCAGACATCATTTGGTATGTGGATTGTGTCTTTGGTGTTCCAAGATTCTAGGCTAATATCCATTTATCAGTGAGTGCATACCATGGGTATTCTTTTGAGACTGGGTTACCTCACTTAGTATGATGTTCTCCAGCTCCATCCATTTGGCTAAGAATTTCATGAATTCATTGCTTCTAATGGCTGAAGAGTACTCATTGTGTGTATATATATATACCACATTTTTTGTATCCATTCCTCTGTTGAGGGACATCTGGGTTTTTTCCAGCTTCTGGCTATTATAAATAAGGCTGGACTAGCTGAACTCTTAGTTTCTTTGCTTTGACTGGAACTAAATCATGGAAGCAATGTGTCTTGTGTGGGTCAGAAGATTTGATTGGCTGTTGGTGACATCACAGACATTGCTGGAATATGGTTAAGAAATCAAATCCACAGTAGTTATGAAGTTCAAAGTTGAGAATGTCCAGTTGTGGATAACACACACACACACACACACACACACACACACACACACCCTTGATGAGTAAGTGGGGAAATGTATTTGTTATTACCCAATAAGTACAGTTTGTTTGTTACACACAATCTTTCAAAACACGAGGTCCAAAGGGGAAAATTATGAAAGGCCCTGGAGGGTGACAGTGTGGGAACCGCTGCTGCTGTCCAGGGGTCTGATGGGAAATTTGGTTACTGACATCTCCATCCGGTCGGCTCTTGTTTGTCTTTTTTTTCTGGGGACAAGGTGGTGGCCTGCCCCTAAGGCAGAGGGCAGGCTCACCTGGCTTCTGAGCCCTCTCCGGCTTCACCTCCACCCTTTCCTTCCTCTGCTGTTTAGTTCCTGTGACTCCTGATTTTCCTCCCAGGGCTGTTGCTAAATGACTGTGCATTTTGAGTAACCTAGTCCTGTACTTTGGATCTTTAAATCTTTACCTTCGCATTGAAAGCGTCAGACCCGGATGGGCTCAGGTAGTACACACTCAGGCTCATCAATGTTTAGCTCTCTTCTTGTCTCTGGGGCGCAGGAGTAAACCACAGTCTGCAGCCTCTTCTGGAGTACCCGGTGGGTAGTGTGGACTTTTTCCGAGTGTAGAGTGGGTGGAAGTGATCTGTAACACTTCCTGGTCTGCTCTGAAAAGCGCCCTGCAGTAGGTTTTTAAGGCATTCACCGTGGTAGGGATGATCGTCTCTGGTATGACAAAGAAGCCAGACAGTTGAGGCCCTTAACCCTAGGGCCTCACTGTTAGGAACGCCGTCTCTGGATTTCGTGAATCAAAATGTAAAGCTTTGACAGAGCTACGAGGCTGGGATTTAGGGGGTTTGTAGTGACTGTAAGCAGTGATTATTCTGAGGGGCTCAAAGTAATGAACATTCCTTCCTTTCGGCTCAGGACAAACAGAGCAATGGAGATTTATAATATGGAGGTGGGTTGAAGAACGTGGCAGAAGTCCATGATCTCACAGTGAGCTCCGTAAAGGCTGCTCTCTAGAGTTAAACAGGCTTGTCCACCCCAGCCATGGCACCATTAGGCAAGTCCGGAGTTCTTCCTCACAAACACAATCCTACAGACACAGCCCAAGGCGATTCCTAAAGAGAGACTGCAGAAGGGCATGTCTTGTTTGCTCCTGAACTCACTGATCGCATAGATAAGCATCTCCACCTTCTCTGAGAAAGGAGGTTTGTGGGAAAGCCAGGCGGGAAGTCTTCCGTCTCAACAAGCTAATTTCAGAAGAAAACATGAGGCTGGGGAACCAAGGTTCTTCTCAGACGTGAAAGCTGGTGAGTTCCCGTGAGGCTACACTCCTCCAGGGCAGGAGTCAGATCTCCACCGCCTTGAGATGAGCCCCAATACATCAGAAAGTGGTGGCAAATCAACGTATGGGTAACGGACTGGCGCCATGTAAGGAGCGTGCCTGACATTTTCCCCACTGGGTCACTTCAGAAGGAGGAGAAGTTGCTGTGGTTTGACCCCTCACACTGCTAGCCCTTGCCTAACCCCACGATTTGGTGGTGTGAAAGGCCAAGCTGATGACCCAATGCTTCCTTGGGGAGAGGCTAGCATTCTTCGTCTGCCCACCAAGTCCTATGCGAGGCAAGTCACTTGTCCTTGCTGAGTTCCTGGCTAGCCCATTGCCCTGGGGGTTCACTGGTTACTCTGAATCCCACAGTTGGGGAGGGGTATTCTTGTGTTTTTAAAGTTAGGGACCGAATGCTTTTCATGGCATTCAATAAGATGTTCCTTCAGCAAGTTAGATGAAGATAGGGGTTAAGGGCTGGGCTTGGTGGTATACACCTTTAAATCCCAGCACTTGGAAGGCAACGACAGGTAGATCTTTTGAGTGTGAGGCCAGTCTGATGTACATACCAAGTTCCAGGATGGGAAGGGATTCATAGAGGGACCCTGTCTTAAAACAATATCAACAAAAAGGACACAGGGTTATAATCTCTGCCTAAAGGTGTTTGGTTATTGCCTTAATATAGAGAGTAGTGAACACTCCATCCCTTACACATGTGCATAGGCTGGAAAAATAATTTTTAGGCTTTTGGATTATAGTGATCTTTAAAATTAACCCAAGTATGAGGCTGTGGAGATGACTCATTAGATAAGAACCTTGTTGCTCCTGCAGAAGCCTGGGTTGGGGTCCCAGTACCTACATAGATTTCACTATTATCCATAATTTCAGTTCCATGGGATCTGACACCCCTTTCTGATCTCTGTACGCCCCAAGGATACATATAGTGCACATACAAACATGTAGGGAAAACATTCATACATATAAAGCCAAAATAAACTTAAGAAATTATATCAGGCACCATCAAAGGATGAACAGATGAACAAAAGTTGGTATTAGTGTGCAGTGGAACATAACTCAGCCTTTAAAAGGAAGAAGATATAGATACAGGTACAATGAGGATATGCCAAGAGGGCATTACGCTACGCGAAATAAGCCAGGTATAAAAGTGCTGCTAATTCATCCAGGTCACACAAACAGAACGGTGGTTGCTGTGGGTTAGGAGAAGACCAGAGTTATTGTTTAATGGGTACAGAACTTCAGTTTGGAATGACAAGAAAGATCTGGAGATGAATGGGGTTGATGGTTGAACAACAAATGAATGTGGTTAAAATCATCGAGTTGCTGATTTCCAAGTGGTCAAATAAATCCACCAAGCAACCCACAGGATGGTTGGTGCCAGCCATGGGCTGAGTTGGCTCTGTTTATTGGCTCTAAAAATCTATTTGAAAAGCATTAAGATACCCAAAGAAATGGTATTCCTAGCCTCGGAAAAGTGAAGCAGGAAGGCTCTCCGGGCATAGGACAATCCTTTGGTTGGCAGAGTTTTAGCATCATAAAGAAAACAAATCTCTAGATTACATTTACATCCATACCATATTCGAGCGGTCAGCTTCTGCAAGGCCCTGGGTAGGCTGGCGCCCCTCGATGGGCAGACACTGGAAGGCAGGGGAACTTGGGCCAAGTCTCACCTACCGTGTTTGTGGCTGGTTACTGGGAAGTGGGTCTCTACCAGTGTAGCATGTGCCTGCTGGTCCCCATGATTACTAGAAGCGTCCCTGCTATCACTTTTAAAATCTTGCCCTCAGCGTGCCAAGTCCCAGGGGTGGCCCAGTCTATTCCTCCTACACTGTAGAGGCAGCTGAGCAGGGCCTGCTGTGCTTGGAGAAACTGTTTGTAAAGCGCCTTCTTGGGACTTGGCAGAGGGCACATGCTTGATACAGGGAAGTTATTTTTATCTGGGCTGTCTAGAAAAAGCACAAGATTCAGAGTCCTTGGAGTTTGGATCCTATCTCTGTTTACTAGGGGTTTGACCTTCAGTGATTTCCTTTATATCTCATAGCCCCATTTTTTTTTTAAAAAAAGGGGTCAACAGAATGTCTTATGGGGTTTTATGTCCGCTCAAAGAAATGTTAAGTTTTCTACCTTCCCCTTCCCTTCCTCCCTTCCTCCTTTTCTCCCTCCATCTTTCTCTACTGTCCTCCAATTTTTCCTCCCTTTCCCATTTGCCCATCCTCTGTCCATTTCTTCCTCCTCCTTCTTTCATGACTTCTAGGACAGGCTCCGGTGTGCCGGCCTTCTGGCCTGTAGGTGAGCCCTGCAGGTGAGGGGTCTCCTC